>JAXLNS010000004.1:144039456-144096956 GCA_037215915.1 Pantherophis vulpinus
CAAATTGTATGAATTTGGCCATAAGATTATTTTTAAAAAATAAGATTTACGTACAGATAAATAAGAATATAGAAGAGAGGATTTTTTTAAAAAAAAATGAAGAAATAGTTAAAATAAAAAACCTGTAAGATTTATACATTATGTGCATTGAAAAGAAGAAGAATTTTTAAAAAAATAAGAGCTAAGAAATAGTTAAAATAAAAAATCTGTAAGATTTATACATAATAGGATTATGTATTGAAAAGATTTTTTTTTAAAAAAACTAAGAGCTAAGAGGTAAAGATTAAAAACAACGTAAGATTTATACATCTTCTTTAAGAACATAAAGAAGAAAAATTTGAAAGAACTAAGAAATAATTGAGGTTAAAAAAAATAAATAACCATAAGATTTATACACATAGAAATAAGAACATAGAGAAGAGGAAAATAAAAACAACAACAACAAGAAATAGTTAAGATAAAGGGAAAAAATGAGATTTATACACACAGGAACATGAACACAGAAAATAGGATTTTTTTAAAAAAAACTAAGAGCTAATAAATAAGAAAAAAAAACATGATTTATACACATAGGATTACAGACATAGAAAAGATTTTTTAAAAACCTAAGATTTTAAAAATTTAAGATTTATACATACAAGAATAAGAACATTGAAAATAGAAAACGTATAAAGAAGTAAGAAATAATTTAAAAAGTCATGCCATTTATACCCCACGGGAATAAGAACATAGAGAAGAGGAAGATTAAAAGGGAAAAAAACCCCTAAGAACTAAGAAATAGTTAAGATTTTTTTAAAAAAACACCCGTAAGATTTATACACAAAGGAATAAGGACATAGAAATAGAACATGAGGATAGAAAAAGGAATAGGTTAAATAAGAATAGAAATTGATGGAAAATAGAATGAGGTAGGAAATTATATTTTGAACTGTAACAGTGTTGTATGGAAAAATGAAGTCTTGTCTGAGTTCTGTACCACATTAAGTAAAACCCTAACTTAGGCCAGACCAGGTTACCAAAGTGACAGAAGTCAAAACATATCTGAAGTTCCAAAACAAGCAGAAAGGATATAGCTCAAACTAACATCACAATAATTCAACAATTTAAGTATAAAGAGAGAAGAAGATACAGCATGGGCTTGCAAGATTCAATTACGGTATCCATTCTCAATCAACATGATCTACAACTTTCAACTGTGGAATTGATTTCTGATTTGGTTTAACTTGGTGGGGGCTGACACAGTATTTGAAAAGGTTACACCCCCCCAAAAAAAGACAATATTTGTAGCTGAGGTTCTTGGTTCTCTCCGAACTTGGTGGTTTTCTTGCAGACATTTCGTGACCCAAGTAGGGAACATCATCAGGGCTAGAAGGGGTGGGTTTGGGGAAGGGAGGAGGAAGAGGAGGAGGGGGAGGAAGGTAGAGAAGAAAGAGGAAGAGGAGGAGGAAGTGTGGCGGTCTTTGATACTCCCTGAGCTTGGTGGTTTTCTTGAAGACGTTTCATGACCCAACTAGAGAACATGAACAGTGCTAGAAGAGAGTGGGGTTTGTGGAGGAGGAGGAGGAGGAGGAGGAGGAGGAGGAGGAGGAGGAGGAGGAGGAGGATAACGACTGTGGAGTCCTTGATACTGTCTGAACTCGACTGTCTTCTTGTAGAGATTTCATGACCTAACTAAGTAACTACATCAGTGCTTGTATATTAGTAGCTACCATCTTTATATACAGTAGTGCTGATGAGCAAACCCCACACTCACCAGCATTAATGATGTTATCTAATTCAGGTAATGAAACATTTACCTCCAGAGATGCAAAGATCTTCCATACTTCAGAAGTCTTCCAGGCCAACCCCAAGTTCATCATTCTGAATGGGGCGGAAAGGAAAACTTGAAGATCTACTCATATTCTAATCTAATTAAATGCAAATTTGGTAGATTTTGCAAAAGGCAATGCAAAGCGGTCAGCGTACAGCCAGGAGAAATGTCAGAAAAATCAAGATGGCTGTTGCAATGGCATGATAGAATTTATCCATCTAGAACTGACGATGCTGGGTTATGAAACGTCTCCAAGAAAACAACCAAGCTCGGAGAGAACCAAGGACCCCACAATCCTCCTCCTCTTCCTCCTCTACCTTCCTCCCCCTCCTCCTCTTCCTGCTCCCTTCCCCAAACCCTATTCCCTTCTGGCACTGATCATGTTCCCTAGTTGGGTTATGAAATATCTGCAAGAAAACCACCAAGCTCAGAGACCACCAAGGACCGCACAATTCTCCTCCTCTTCCTCTTCCTACTCTCACCTTCCCCCCTCTCCTCCTCCTCTTCCTCTTCCCTTCCTCAAAACCTATTCTCTTCTAGCCCTGATGATGTTCTCTAGTTGGGTCATGGAACGTCTGCAAGAATCTACCAACCCACAGTTCAACCTTGAGCTACCAATATTCTCTTCTGTTGATGATAGAACCTGTCAACATGAGAGTTTTTTTTGATGTCTCCCATGTTCTACTTGAAGGGTTGGAGAATGATCTAGATAATGGAGAAGGTGTATCTTTATATCATTTAAGACATCCAACTATACCTGTGGAGGCAGGTATAGATATAGATAAAGGATCATTCCTAGAGGAAGCCCCCAACTTGTCCCTAGAATGTGTCGTTCTTTAAGAAAAAGTTCTTGTGTTGTCAAGATTCCCACAAACCTTCAACATCTAAGCCCATCTTTATTCCTGGAATGGAGAGCACACACCATCCAATGTTGATTTTTTTAAAGACAGGTAGGAAAATATCTTGGATTAATCCTGTTTATCTCAGTTACAGATCATATTCTGCCTCTATGATAGATCTGTGAAAAATTCAATTTTTGGAACAGACTATTCCGGGGGACTCCAGAACTTTCCATCCTTTCTCCAGACCACAATTGAAGGATTTGGAGCATGTCAAGTTGGCTCTCCCAAACCACTTCCTGTTCCAGAAGATTGGCTTTTAAAGAAGTGCCAGACCACCCCAAAACAGCTGGGTTGGCCTGGCCTGAACAGATTGGCAAGGGAATATTTTTCATCCACTTAGGTAGTCCTCAATTTACAACCATAATTGAGCCCTAAATTTAGTCACTTGGCAACAGGCTCATATTTATGACAGTTGCAATGTCCTGGGATCGCGTGATCCGCTTTTGCGACCTTCTGACAAACCAAGTCAATGAGGGAAGCCAGATTCACTTAACAACCGTATTACTGACTTAACCAATGATTCATTTAACAACTGTGGCAACGAAGCAGGGAAAATGGGACAAAATTCATTTAACAACTGTCTCACTTGACAACAGCAATGTTGGGCTCAATTGTGGTTGTAAATCAAGGACTACCTGTATTATGATATTTATGAAGTGTCCCGATCTTCTGATCAGCAAAGTTAATGGAGAAGCTGGATTCATTTAACGCCCGGTGAGTTTCACTCCACAACTGCAGACACTCACTTAACAACTGCAGTGAGAAAGGTCATAAAGTGAGTCTAAACTCAGTTAACAACTGTCTTTTAGTAATGGGGCTCAGTTGTGGTCGTATGTCGAAGACTACCTGTATTGATAGTGCCATGGTTGAATTCAACCACAGCATACCAACTGATTGAAAATTTCTGCCCTTATCTTCCTTTTCCACACCTCATCTTGGGTGCTCACCTACAGTTGTTATGTCTATCGCTTCATCTCATCCCTCCATTCTCTATTCGTTCTTTTCCCTCCCCTTCCTTCATGTCTTCTGTCCTCTTTTCTTCCAATTCTCTGGTCTCTAGTCCAGAGGTCTCCAAGCTTTGGAACTTTAAGACTTGGGGACTTCAATTCCCAGAATTCTCTATGCTGGCTGGGGAATTCTGGGAATTGAAGTCCCCAAGTCTTAAAGTTGCATTGTTTGGAGACCCCTGCTCTAGTCTCACCAGTGGTGGGATTCAATTTTTTTTTACTACTGGTTCTGTGGGCGTGGCATGGTGGGGGTGGCATGGCTTGGTGGGCGTGGCAGGGGAAGGATACTGTAAAATCTCCATTCCTTCCCTTAACATCTGGGACTCGGGAGGCAGAGAATAGATGGGGGCGGGGCCAGTCAGAATTTTTACTACCGGTTCTCCGAATTACTCAAAATTTCTGCTACCGGTTCTCCAGAACTACAGAACCTGCTGCAACCCACCTCTGAGTCTGACCATGGAATAGTTCCATCTTGGACACACCAAGAGAACAGGTGTGTTTTGCTGATCTGGGCAGAGTCAACACACCGTTTTAATTCTTCCGTACATGAGATGTTTTCATTTCACACGCCACATCTCCATTAAGGTGTTCAATCAATCAATCATGGTTTGCCCTATCTTGTTTTCCATACATTGAGCTATGTGTATGTAATTAGTTGGCCCCATCTCTATAAAATACACCCCCACCTCAAAGATGTTTTACACACACACATATACACAGTGCATACAGTACATAAACATAAGTGAAAGATAGATGAGAAAGAGATATTATTTATTTTTATCCTGCCTTTGTTATTTCTGCAAGTAACTCAACGCAGCAAATTAATCTAATACCTTTCCTCCTTCTATTTTCCTCACAATGAAAACAACCTTTTGAGGGTAGGTTGGACTGCGAGAGAAGGGCTGGTTCATATCACCCAGTTGGCTTTCGTGCCTAAGGTTAGGACTAGAACTCACCATCTCCTGGTGATTGGCTTAAAGTCACCCAGTTGGCTTTCGTGCCAAAGGTGGGACTAGAACTCACCGTCTCCTCCTGATTGGCTTAAAGTCACCCAGTTAGCTTTCGTGCCTAAGGTGGGACTAGAACTCACCGTCTCCTCCTGATTGGCTTAAAGTCACCCAGTTAGCTTTCGTGCCAAAGGTGGGACTAGAACTCACCGTCTCCTCCTGATTGGCTTAAAGTCACCCAGTTAGCTTTCGTGCCTAAGGTAGGACTAGAACTCACCGTCTCCTCCTGATTGGCTTAAAGTCACCCAGTTAGCTTTCGTGCCAAAGGTGGGACTAGAACTCACCGTCTCCTGGTGATTGGCTTAAAGTCACCCAGTTAGCTTTCGTGCCTAAGTTAGGACTAGAACTCACCGTCTCCTGGTGATTGGCTTAAAGTCACCCAGTTGGCTTTCGTGCCAAAGGTGGGACTAGAACTCACCGTCTCCTCCTGATTGGCTTAAAGTCACCCAGTTAGCTTTCGTGCCTAAGGTAGGACTAGAACTCCCAGTCTCCTTGCAATTGGTCCCAAGTCACCCAGGCAGCTTTTGTGTCTACAAGACAGGACCATAAATATATACATGGGCATTTCATCGAGGCACAAACCTGATTTGTTTTTTCAGAATGCCTCATTTATCACAGCCCTTCGCAATGTTTTCCAAGGAATAAGGAAGATATTAACATGTCCTCAAATTGGAAAGCAAATCAGTGCATAGAATAACAGAATTACAGAGTTGGAAGGGACCTTGGAGGTCTTCTAGTCCAACCCCCTGCTCAGGCTGGAGATCCTATCCCATTTCAGACAAATGGCTGTCTAGTCTCTTCTTAAAAACCTTCCAGTGTTGGAGCATTCACAACTTTTGTATGCAAGTCGTTCCACTGATTAATTGTTTTAACTGTCAGGAAATTTCTCCTTAGTTCTAGGTTGCTTCTCTCCTTGATTAGTTTCCACCCGTTGCTTCTTGTCCTGCCCTCAGGTGAAATTCAAATTTTTTTCCCTAACGGTTCTTTGGGCGTGGCTTGGTGGGTGTGGCTTGGTGGCCATTTGACTAGGTGGGTGGGGCGTGGCCAAGTCGACGTCACATCTTTGCCCTAAGGACCTACAAAAACCTTCACAGTTTCCCCCCAAAAGGCTGCCGATAAAACCAGTTTTTCCCCCCAGCCTCAAGAACAGGAAAGACAAAGCCACTGAAATACAGAATTTCACAAAGCCACACAACTTGTCTCACACAACGTAAAAGCAGCTGGACTTCACGTAAAGTGTCCCCTCGAACCTCACACAATTGCAGAGGCTCAAAAACCAAGTATCACACTTTACACACAAAATCACACAAAGCCTCACAACTTCTCTCACACCATGTAAAAGCGGCTGGACCTTCACGTAAAATGTCCCTCGTTGCCGCTTGCAGCAACCTCCACAAAATCGCACAACTTAAAAAAACAATCATCACACAGTGATCAAAACACCAAAAGAGTAAAAAAAAAAAAAAAAGATCAAAGGACCAAAAGGATCAAAATGGCTTTCCCCTATGAAAGCTATATTTTTAGATCTGTGCAGCTTTGTGAGATTTTGTGTGTTTTTGTAGTGAACACCACAGAAACACACAAGATCTCACAAAGCTGCACAAATCCAAAAATATAAAAGCAGTTAAATTTCCTAAATTTTATATGGCTATTTCCTTAAAAAAACAATAAAATTTCCTTTTAAAAAGCCCCACCAATTAACTATTTTTTTAAAGCCAAACAAAAAAAAAAAAAGCCACTCAATTAAAGGCACAAGGCAGGCAGGGAGATTCAGTTGCTCGCCAATGAGGTGGATGCAGGCTGCAGCCCTGGGATTGCAGCAGGTGAAGCAAGGCAGGTGTGTCTGTGACCAGCGGCTCGGGATTCAGTTCGGGAGTGAACTAGGTAAGCAAACTGGAGGCTGGGGGGGGAAGTTGGGTTAGTTTAGTTAGCGAGACCCACCTGGGATGGAGCTGAGGTGGCTTAGCCAGCCAGACGAGCCCGGGTACCGGGAGGTGAGGGGCGTCAGGCTAGGCCGCAGCCGATCACTACCGGCGTCACGAACTACGTGAGGCCGGGGGTGGGGGGGCGGCACACTAGGCTGCAACCGGCACTGCTTACCTTGAGCGGGCATCAGCGAGGCTACTGAGTGAGGCGCTGAACAGGGGTTGGTGAAGTAACTAAGCGATGCAGTGAGCTGAGTGGGCATCGGCAAGGCGATTAGCTGGGCTGCGTGGCGAAGGGAGGGGGGGCGACAGCCAGAAGGGGCAAGTGGCGACCGGCTGCAAGGGGCGAACAGAGAGCGGCTGGAAGAGGTGAGTGGCGACTGGGCGAGCGGGTGAGCGTGGGCGGGGCCAACCAGGGGTGATTTTACTGGTTTGGCGAACTGATTCAAATCATCCCTACCGGTTCACGCGAACCGGTCTGAACTGGTCAAATTCAACCCCTGGCTTTGGAGAATAGAATTAAAGTTGGTAGGGACCTTGGAGGTCATCAAGGCCAACCTTGATGCCAATCCTCTGCTCGAGCAGGAGGGCCTACACATTCCAGACAAATGGCTGTCCAGTCTCTTTTTAAAAACCTCCAGTATTGGAGCATCCACAACCTCTGGAGATAAGCTTTTCCACTGGTTAATAGTTCTCACGTCAGGAAATTTCTCCTTAGTTTCAGGTTGCTTCTCTCCTTGATTAGTTTCCATCCATTGTTTCTCGTTCTGCCTTCAGAACGCTTTGGAGGATAGATTGACCCCCCTCTTCTTTGGGGAAGCCCCTCAAATACTGGAACATTGCTATCAGGTCACCCCGAGTCCTTCTTTTCATTAAACTAAACCAGGAGTCAGCAACCCGCAGCTCTGGAGCCGCATGTGGCTCTTTCACCCCTCTGCTGTGGCTCCCTCTCGCTCAAAATATGTGTCACAACCACCAATGTGTGACACCTGCCAGCACGTGATTTATTGAGCTTTTCGACTCCCAGTAGGCCAACCATGGATAAATCCAAGAAAAGAAAGTTTTAGAAGAAAATAGAATGTTTAATTCAACTATATATATATATGCTAGTTTTGTGGCCATTTAGGAAATAGTCAGCTACGGGAAGGGTTTTGTGGCTCCTGTTGTTTTCTTTTCTGTGGGTAACAGGGTCTAAATGGCTCTTTGAGTGTTTAAGGTTGCCGACCCCTGAATAGACATGCCCAGTTCCTGCAACCGTTCTTCATATGTTTCAGCCTCCAGTCCAGGGGTGAAATCTACTTACTGTCAGGTTTCGGTGCTATCTTAAATAAACTTCATTCTCAAGCGCAAAGTCTCTAATGAATCACTTTTATTTTAAGAATAGCAGAATCTGACATTCCTGATTCAAGTTGCAGCCAAACTGGGCCCTCCTTCCAACCCCCTCCTCTTCCGCTCTCCAACCCCAATGTCCCATTGGCCATCATGCAGATCCATCTCTACATCCCGGCACGTTATTTTCACAGGAATGTGGCCCCCACCCTCGTCACCCAGGAAACACTATCTGTAACATACAAAAAACTAGGTAAAAGTTCATCTCAGCAATAAATCAAGCTTCTGCTCTATGCTTCATCTCGTTCATGTCAGCGCTGGAAGAGAGCCTAATTTGGAACGCTGACATCTACCTTCCCTACTGGTTCAGAAGTGCACGCACCCCGCGTGTGAGACACATGCATGCATGGACCCTCTGTGCACATGCAAACCCTTCTGCGCATGTGCAGAGGGTAAGAAAAAGGTTACTTCCTGGTTAAAACCAGGAAGTAACAACAACCGGATGGGTGGGAGGAGCCTCGCGCCACCATCACTACCGGTTCTCCGAACCACCTGCCACCATCGCTACCGGTGCGCCTGAACCGGTCTGAACCGGTAGCATTTCACCCCTGCTGCAGTCCCCTAATTATCTTTGTGGCTCTTTGCTGCACTCTTCCCAGAGTCTCAACATCTTTTTTTTACATCTTGGCCAGCAAAACTGGATGCAGATATTCCAAATGAGGCCTTATCAAGTCAAACCACCCTCAGAATTGTGCCGCCATCAACCCCGCCTGAACCGCCCGTGATTTTTAAAAGTTGGAAACTCAGCTCTCTCCTCTATGTCGCATGGAAGTCCCTAAACAATTCTTGCAGAAATGACTTACTTTGGTCTGCAGGCACGGCTCCAGCTAATCAAATCTCCCTCTCTTTGCTTCTCACAGATTGATTACACCGGTTGTGGCATCAATCCCGCACGCTCTTTCGGATCTGCTTTGGTGACCACTAACTTCGCCGATCACTGGGTAGGTTTCCGATCAAAATCCCAAGCCGGACGTGGGCCTCGTGATAAGGGCTAAACTGAGAATCCTGCGGTTGGAGCGAAGCATTTCATGAAAATTACATTTCAGCTGCTGGGTGTCACTTCAGGATAAAACGGGGGGAAACGGCAGAAACTAACGGTGAGCTAAGGAAAACATAGAGAGAAGCATTCTAAAAACAGAAGGAATCGTCAGAGGGGCTCTCCTTCAAATGTCCAGCAATGGTTTACACACACACACAAACAAACACAAAAAACACACACGTATGGACACACAACATTGCTGGCAGCCATCACCCCAAACTTCAGGTGAGAAGTCCGTCCGCTGAAGTTCTTTCTGCTTCTAAAGCAGGTGGCATATCGGTTGCCGAACGTTGAACTTTATTGGGAGGACCATGGTGCAAGTGCGTAAGTGGTTGTAAGGGCGAGGACCGGTCCTCTGTCCCTTCTTCCAGAGCCACTGTGACTTCGAAAACTCACGAAATGAACAGCTGTAAATTGAGGACTGTCGGTGTAGTCATTTTGCAAGTTCCCTAATGATTTTCTTGCCGACGTTTCGTGACTCAGCTGGTAACATCATCAGTGTTTGGAGGGGGTGGGGTTTGCAGAGAGGAGGAGGAGGAGGAGGAGGAGGAAGAAGAGGAGGAAACTGTGACATTATTGGTGCCCTCTGAGCTTGGTTCTTTTCTTGAAGACGTTTCGTGACCCAACTAGGTAACAGTATCAGTGCTAGAAGCTACAATCCCACTCCCTTCTAGCACTGATGGTGTTACTTAGTTGGGTCATTAAACTTCTTCAGGAAAATAACCAAGCTCAGAGAGCAGTAAGAACCCCATAGTCGTCATCGTCCTCCTCCTCCTCCTCCTCCTCCTCCTCCTCCTCCTCCTCCTCCTCCTCCTCCTCCTCCTCCTCCTCCTCCCTGTAACCCCCCCCCCCCTTCTAGCACTGATGGTGTTACTTAGTTGGGTCATTAAACTTCTTCAGGAAAATAACCAAGCTCAGAGAGCAGTAAGAACCCCACAGTCGTCGTCCTCCTCCTCCTCCTCCTCCTCCTCCTCCTCCTCCTCCCTATAACCCCCCCTTCTAGCACTGATGGTGTTACCTAGTTGGGTCACGAAACGCCTGCAAGAAAACTCCCCAGCTCAGAGAGCACTAAGGACCCCACACTTCAACCCCGAGCTCCAAATATTCTCTTGTATCCTTTGGGGTAGAGAGCATCCAGCATGCATTGAGGGGAACACACGGGGTAGCGATTCATTGACAGCTGGGCAGCTCTCCCAACCTGGGAGGCAGTCACACCATCTGTTATCGGTCAGCGCTTTCTTTGTGTTGAATTCCAGGTCTTTTGGGTTGGCCCCCTTTTGGGGGGTGCCACCGCGGCTCTCATCTACGAGTTCATCCTGGCACCACGTAGCAGCGAGATCACAGACCGCATGAAGGTTTGGACTACCGGCAACGTGGAAGAATACGATCTGGACGCCGACGACTCGCGAGTAGAGATGAAACCGAAATAAAAAGGAAGAGGGAGCTCGGAGAAGCCAAGGAGGCACTCATTTCTGAAAGTGTACTCTTTTTTTTTTTATTTTTACACCTGCATCTGTTTGATCAGTATTATAGACTCTTTCTAAAATGACCTGCCATTTTTCCAAATGTTTTTGTTTTTGTTTTGTAAGCCAGAATGAGTTTCCTTCTGTGTTTTTATTTTTTTTTTCCCCTCTCCAAATTTCTAAACTGGGTGGGGGGAGGGGAGAGAGTATTTTGGGAGAATGGAAGGGAGATGTTTCTGGAGCCTTGTATTTTTGTTCTGGAGCCAAAGGGATAGGTGCCTTGAAAAAAAAAAAAGATTATTTTTGTATTATTTCAGCCTAGAATGATAGGAAGAGCCTACCTGCAGCAGGGAATAAAAATGTTATCCAGAGAGAGAGAAAAAAAAAAAGTAAAGGAAGGGCAATGCCTTGATCTTAGAGACTAAGACCCAGTTTTTAAAAGTAGAGAAAGTCAATGGAAGAAAATAAAATTGGTAGAGTTTTCTAGAGAATCTGGGCCATTTGGAGATATTAGGAAAATAAATATTTCCCCGCATCGGTAAAGAATAGAGTATATATACACACACACGTCTTTGTATAGATGTATTTTGATTTTATGCCCTCAAATGAGTGTTGACTCATAATGGCGACATAGAGTACGACATAGTACTGTATGAATAGAGTACTATGACATAGAGCGACATAGAGTACATAATAGCGACACAGAGTACTTCTCAGCCTTGGCAACTGTTAGCTGGGTGGACTTCAACTCCCAGAATTCTCCAGCCATCATGTGTGAACTTCGACTCCCAGAATTCCCCAGCTGAGAGTTGAAGTCCATATCTGTTAAGGCACACGGCTAGGGAATTCTGGGAGTTGAAGTCCACCCATCTTAAAGTCCACCCATCTTAAAGTTTGACAAAGACTGACATACAATAGGTAAGCCTTCTCCAGGATGACGGTGTAGTTACCACTCCTGGAATCATTAAATGTTAAATGAGACCCCCTAGGACTGTGATGGCGAACCTATGGCATGCGTGCCACAGGTGGCATGCAGAGCCATGTTGCCTGGCACTCCAGCTCAGCTCCGTCTGCTGATTTTCGGTCCTTTAGGGACCACCAGAAGAGGGCCTGGGGGGGGGGAAGGCTTGTTTTTCCTTCTCCCTGGCTCCAGATCCTCTCTATGCATCTGGGGAGGGCGAAAACAGCCTTCCCCACCCCCTCGGAGGCCCCAAAACAGCCCGTTTCCCAACTTCCTGCCTCCGAGGGGGTGGGGAAGGCTGTTTTCGCCCTCCCCAGATGCATAGAGAGGATCTGGAGCCAGGTGAGAAAGAAAAAAACGGGCCTACCAGGCCATCGCGTGCCACGAGTGGGGGGGGGAAGGGGGCCACACTCGCATGTGCGTGGTGGGGCACATAGAATTATGGGTGTGGGCCCACGCATGCGCAATCCTCCCCCGCCTCCCCCCTTCCTGGTACGGGATGGCAAAAAGGTTAGCCATCACTGCCCTAGGATCATCTAGTCCAACCCATTGCCCAATGCAGGAAAGCGCTACTATAGCCTTCCAGACAGATGCCTTTTCCTGCTGAAGCACCTCCAGGTTTCCAATCACCACCCAAGGCATCCTGTTCGATTGTTGAAGATCTCTTATCTTTAGAAGGTTTCTTGCCATGGAGGGGGAGACCTCAACTGACCTCATCTGGACCAACTAACAAATCAGATTCCTTAAGGCAACGAAGAATAGTGTCCTGTCTTCTTCCTTTCAGAAGCAGCCTCACTTGTACCAGCTTCTGGAAACAGGAGCCCTAGAATATCAAATACCTTAACACAAGAACAGAATACAGAACAGGAAGGGACCTTGGAGGCCTTCTAGTCCAACCCCCTGCTCAAGCAGGAAACCTACACCATTTCAGATGTTGTCCAACATCTTAAAAACTTCCAATGTTGGAGTACCCACAACTTCTGGAGACAAGTCCTTCCACTGATTAATTGTTCTAACTGTCATGAAATTTCTCCTAAGTTCTACATTGGTTTTTCTCCTTGATTAGTTTCCACCTGTTGATTCTTGTCCTGCCTTCAGGTGCTTTGGAGAACAGGTTGGCCCCCTTTTCTCGGGGCAGACCCTCAAATATCCTTCTTTTTATTAGACTAATCGTATCCAGTTCCTGCAACCGTTCCTTGTATGTTTTTAGCATCCCTTGACTTGGCTCACTCATGACCACTTATAGATGATATATTCACACAAGACACTAAACACTTGGAACCGTAGTGCCTAATAACCAGTTCTTGCTTAGCATGTACATATGTGTGGGCTCCTTAGCATGTTGTCCAAACCGTGGAAGAAAAAATTACTTTGATAACGAAGCTATACGTATTAAGACACCACTGCCATATCTTACTGTAAGAATCTCTCTTACATCCATATGTTTATCTCCTAACTTTATTTTCTACGGAGACCAACTAAAACTGTGATCATTTCACAGTTGCCTTGCAAGTTCCAAAAAATCCAAGTAAAAATATCTGGAATATCTTGAATGTATTGCTGGCTTTTTTTTTTTTTTTCCCCTCCATAGAAAACGGTGGCTGATTTAACCTTCAAAACATATCGCTTGATTAGAACTCGGCACAAGTTGGGCGTATCGATCTGGGTCAAACTGAATTAAAATTCGGGTTTGATCCTCCCACAAGTAGGCAGCCAGCTTAACGGAACGTAAGGGGAATTCTGAATCGTTGCAAATTTTTACGTACAAGTAGTCCGCGACTTACAAGCAGTTCATTTAGTGACCGTTTGAAGTTACAACAGCACTGAAAAAAAGTGACTTATGACCGTTTTTCACACTTAAGGCCGTTGCAGCATCCCCACAGTCACATGATCAGAATTCCGACGCTTTGGCAACTGACTCATATTTATGACGGTTGCAAGTGTCCCGGGGTCACGTGATTCTCTTTTTGTGATCCTTCTGACAAGTAAATTCAGTGGGGAACCCAAATTCATTTAACAACCCTATTAGCTTACCAACCACAGGGATTCACTTAAAAATGATGGCGAGAAAAGTCGTAAAAATGAAGGGAAATTCACCTAACAGCTGCCTCACTTATCAACTGAAATTTTGGGCTCAGTTGTGGTCGTAAGTCAAGGACTACTTGTACTATGTCAGATTGAACTATGTTAGGACAAGCCAAACTTAATGTAAATCTTCTCAGATATGTTCCTAATTGTGATCTACCATTATTTCTGTTGCATATAAAAAAAAGTGCCAAAACAAGTCGTGTCTACCTCTGGTGAATATATAAACAACATTTATACCGATGCGCTGGGATTCATTGTGTGTACACGAAAGGAAATATATGGCTTAAAATGCAAATGAAGAGCTGAAGTTTAAAATACGATCCAAAGTCAATGGGGAAGTCAGTTTCACTTAACAACTGTGTTACTAACTTAATAAATGCATGATTCACTTAACGACTGTGGCAAGAAAGGTTCTTAAATGGGGCAAAATTCATTTAACAAGTCCCTCGCTTATCAACAGAAATGTTGGGATCAAATTGTAAAGAACACAAACAACAAAACTGACAGGGCAAGTATATAAATAGACAGCATACTTCACTCCCTCCTAGCACTGATCATGTTCCCTAGTTGGGTCATGAAATGTCTGCAAGGAAACCACCAAGCTCAGAGAGCACCAATGATCCCCACAGTCGTCTTCCTCCTCCTTCTCGTCCTCCTCAAATCCCACTCCCTCCTAGCAGTGATGATGTTCCCTAGTTGGGTCATGAAAGGCCTGAAAGAAAACTACCAAGCTCAGAGAATATCAAGGACCTCCTCCTCCTCCTCCTCCTCCTCCTCCTCCTCCTCCTCCTCCTCCTCCTCCTCCTCCTCCTCCTCCTCCTCCTCCTCCTCCTCCTCCTCCTCCTCCTCCTCCTCCTCCTCCTCCTCTCAGCAAAGCCCACTCCCTTCTACCACTGATGATATTACCTAGTTGGGTCATGAAACAACTGCAAAAAACGACCAAACTCAGTGAGCACCGCAGGGTTCACAGTTCAATCCTGAGCTACAAATCTCTTCTGTTAATAGTTAATCTTATATTAAATCCTGAACAAGTTTGCTTCTCTTCTTCTTCTTCTTCTTCTTCTTCTTCTTCTTCTTCTTCTTCTTCTTCTTCTTCTTCTTCTTCTTCTTCTTCTTCTTCTTCTTCCTCCTCCGCCTCCTCCTCCTCCTCCTCCTCCTCCTCCTCCTCCTCCTCCTCCTCCTCCTCCTCCTCCTCCTCCTCCTCCTCCTCCTCTTCTTCTTCTTCTTCTTCTTCTTCTTCTTCTTCTTCTTCTTCTTCTTCTTCTTCTTCTTCTTCTTCTTCTTCTTCTTCTTCTTCCTCCTCCTCCTCCTCCTCCTCCTCCTCCTCCTCCTCCTCCTCCTCCTCCTCCTCCTCCTCCTCCTCCTCCTCCTCCTCCTCCACAAACCCCACTCCCTCCTAGCACTGATGATGATCCCTAGTTGGGTCATGAAAGGCCTGAAAGAAAACTACCAAGCTCAGAGAATATCAAGAACCTTCTTGATCTTCTTCTTCTCCTTCTCCTTCTCCTTCTCCTTCTCCTTCTCCTTCTCCTTCTCCTTCTCCTTCTCCTCCTCCTTCTCCTTTTTCCTTCTTCCTTCTTCCTTCCTCCTCCTTCCTTCCTCCTCCTCCTCCACAAACCCCACTCCCTTCTTGCACTGATGATGTTCCCTAGTTGGGTAAGAAATGTCTGTAATAAACCAACCAAGTTCAGAAAGCACCAAGGACTCCACAGTTCCCCCCCACACACACACACACCTCATCCTAGCACTGAAGATGTTCCCTAGATGGGTCATGAAATGTCTGCAAGAAAACCACTGTGCTCAGAGAGCATCAAGGATAAACCTGCTGCATCACCTCCACTCCCACCCCCCAGGTTCAGGGTTAAGGGGAAGATTTCAGACCCTTTCAACTTTCCCTGGAAATATCCTCTATTTTCTATTTCCTTGGAAATATCAGAGGCTGCTGGCTGTTACAGAGTTGGGAGCAATTAATTTTTCTAATTCCTGGAAGCCCGATGCAATTACTTGGATAGTTCTTCCAGGAAATATTGAAAAGAAGCTGTAATTGCTGCAACCTCTTTCACAGTGAGCTAAGGAGAATATGGGCTCTCTGATAATCAGTGGCCTCGACTCAATTTCCCCCTCCTCTTCCTCATTATTACTATTATTATTATTATTTATTAGTTAATCTTTAGTGAGATTCACAGCCTTTGAGGCTGGTTAATAGCTCAGCAGCTCGAGTCCTAACCAAGGACCTAGGAACCGTTAAGGTATAGTCGGAGGATGTAAGCTGTTCCGAGTAAGGTGGTTTTTTGTAGAGTCAAAATGTTCAAGTCCGGCAAATTTAGAATTTCTAAATATCGGGGTAGCCCTTTGGGTATTGCTCCGAGGGCTCCAATTACAATCGGGACAACACACGATTTCTTTTTCCACAGTCACTCAACTTCAATTTGTAAGTCCCGGTACTTTGTGATTTTTTCTTGCTGCTTATCTGTTGATTTCATACTGGCGGGCTTCTCATGTGGATTCCAGTTTAGAAAAAACACAGGACAAGCGTTTTCTCGGGATGAGAGAGCAGCAAACAAAGAGCTACAATCTCTTTTATTAGTTATCCTTATACAGCGTCATCAGAAGGCGTTATTATGGCTACACATCTCATATTACATACGAGAGATAGGAAAGCAATGGTGAAGATGTAAAGCGAAACCTTGGTACCAGATACTACCAGGCGAGAGGCCCATCTCCCTTATCTGATTCTAGAGGAATGTGTTTACAAAGAGATAGGAGATGTGTCTGCTTTGCTTCTCAGGAAAGTTTATACAAAGAGACATCTTTACTTTTACAGGCACAGCCTATGTTATAAACAAAGAGAGAATGAATAGGGCCCTTCAGAGAGTATCCATATGAACCCGCTTTTCATAGTTTGATTATTTCGATGCTAAGCTCCATACAAGTGTCCAACCAGTTAAACTGGTCTATACATGTACTATGGCCACTGCATTCCCACATTTCCTCTGTTTTTGTTTTTTGCAACAGGGTTCAGCTGTGTTGTTATTATGATGTTCTCTTTATGCCTGGGAAACATGTCTATCATCATAGCAAACAAAGCAGGAATATATTGAATACTACAACATACAGAAATAAGCAAAGCAATGATCATGAGTACAGTAGACAATATGTTCTTCATCCATCTGGTTTCTGCAAATGTTTTTAGCTCACCCATCCTTTTATTACGGTGAACAAAGTTAGTGGAAAAGTGGCCAGGAGATGTCAAGCGAGGTAGGCCATCATGTTTCTGAGGTGTATTCCAGTTATACATTTCCACAAATCGCTCATACAAATTGTAAATCCATCCGGTTTCAGGCACCCAAGAAAACCACATGTCAGGAGTTTGTAACCTCTGAGTTATCTTGGAAGCCCTATCTTGCAAGTCCCGAGCACCTCCTCTGACCACACCTGATTTGTTCCTCCAGTTCCAGAAGGGCTTTGGTTTCACTTTTCAGGACGTCCTTCCTATTGGAGGGAATAAAACCTTTGCACATTTGCAGAAGGGAGGGGAGACATTGGATACAGCAACAAAGCAAAACAAGCAGTACAATTATAGATACAATAGTTGGCATAATTGATTTCAACCAAGAACCATCCGGGAGCCATGACCAAAGAGCAGTCCAGGTGTCAATGGCGCCAGATCCATTGGATGATAAGGGATTGTTTTTTGATCAAGTTTTCCATATGTTCTATGGTGTGAGTGATGTTATACTGATAATCAGATACATAGGTACAACAATGTGAATGTATAAGGGCACAATCGCCTCCTTTAGCTAAGGCATATCGGTTTTGTAAGACTACCTCTCTGATTTCAGCCAGTTCTTTATTCATCAGCTTCAGCACCTTGATAGTCTCGTTGAACATATATACTGTCCAGTTATTTAATAAATGAAGATCCCAATAGTTCATTGCCACCCGAAATTGGGCAAGATGCCTCTGGATATCTGAGTTTTTAATGAGCCATCCAGTGTCAGTGATGGGTGTGGTTTAGGAAATAGGAGTAGTGGAGTTTGTCCGATTAGCAGCTATTTGAATGTCTTTTACTGTCCCATCATGATTGAATGTAGAGGCTGCTGACATGAAGGATCATGAGATGTAGGGGCAATAGATGCAAGATCATGACTTAATTCCAGAATCCATGATATATAGTCTCCTTTATGCAATTGTTACAGAGGCCCATTGTTCTTATTCACTCCCCCCTCAGCTGGAAATGTCAATATGGGAACCTTAGGTGTTGGAGTAGACTTAGGTAGAAAGTAAGGACCTTGTGCATAGACAATGCGTTTGTGGCAGGAGCGTTCTTACATGGTCACTTGAGAGTCCCAAAGCTAACAATGTAGTCACTTATACGTGTGAAACAAAATTACTAGCAAAATCAGAAAAACAATTCTACTAACATTAGTATGTATAAGAAAGTGTTAAAATGTATATGTACAATGTGAAGTTTCCTCCTGATGAATCTTCCGCTGTGCGCAGGGGACCAACTTCCGGTGTAGTCCTGCAAAGCTGATGGTCACCACCTTGCGTTAAGAGTCTGTTGGCGGGAGGACTCAGCAAGATGTTTTTTCTCTTAAATCTCAACACCAGGGGTTTCTCCTTCTTTTTGTTGTAAATGAAATGGTCTTACGTGTCTTTTGGGGATCCAAATGATGCGATCATTGTGCTGGACAGCAGCGTATCCACGGCCCCAGGTAATAAGGTCAGCAGGTCCTTTCCAGGCAGGATCAGGTTGTTGGTGGAAATAGACCTTTGATTTTAGGGCAGCTGATGGATAAGCAGAAAAATGACGGGTCGCAGCCGATGTGGGAGGCTGTCCAGTCAGGTTAAGAAAGTTCAAAGTATATAAACAAAGATTGAGTTTGTTTTGCATGGCTGGGAGGCCGAGGCATTTTTCCTCTTTCAATTTTATAAGCCAAATGTGCGTGTGATGGACCACTTGTTACAAAAGTTTGCAAAGGCAGTACTGGTGTAGTAGATCCATTGTCAGTTTTAAGTTCAATTGGGCGTCCCATCGATGCAGAAGTCCGAATACAATGATTTATTACATGTTTGGTTGCTTCCCCCCTTTTAGGGAATGCCAATAATAAATCCTGAATAAGTATCCAAGGAAACATGCAAATATTTCCATGGGGCAAAGGAAAGGTATTGAGTTACATCCATTTGCCAAATTTCACAAGCTTTTAGTCCTCTAGGGTAACACCCATAGGGATAGAATGAGCTTGTTGACTACAGGTAGGACATTGTTGTATGATGGCAGTCGCTTCGGCTGCCGTGAGACCAAATTGTTTCACTAATGCTTTTTATTTTGATGAAAATAGGCATGACTGTCCCATGGTGTGATGGAAGATATAACCATGAGCGCAGTTGCAGCTTTGTCATTTCCCTCTTCCAATCTCTGTCTCCGCTACCCACAATATCTATAACCTTCCAATAAACAAATCTCCTTATAACACTAAACATTCAAGTCCTTCTCTCACTGCCATTCTGACTTCCAAGCCAGCCCGTCTGTGCAAACCAACTTTCTCTTAAACAATTCAACTCCTTCTCTGCACCAATATCTGATTGTCCTTCTAAATCTCCTTGTAGACAAGCATACTTCCAAAAGTCAACTTTCTGCTTTCCTTCACTAACTCTCTCTTACATTCTCTGTAACACTAGGTTCTTTGCATACCAGTCTTTATTCAAAATAGCACAATTATCTATTCACAGCCTACAATATCCAGTCAATCCTAAAAATTTCCTCAACTCTTCAGGTGTTACTTCTTTCATTAATTAAATGTCCTAAGTATTTTATCTCTAACTCATTTCTGTGATAATTCCAAACAAACAAACAAATAAACAAACAACAGACAAACAAAGAACAAACATGCCATCTGTTAAGTATGCAAAATGCACGTAGACATAAAAACATTAAGGAGCATTTTGAGTCAATACTCTGAAATAGAATTGGGTATGAAAGTATTTAAAATGTCAAAAATGTTCAGAAGGAAAAAAATCAAAATTGCATTCTGAGCCGTTCAGTGCTCTGCAAAGGCAGGTATCAGATATCACCCTTTCACTCCCGCCTTTCTCTGGCTGGTTCTCTGAGAGAAAAAAAATGGTTAAAAGTACAAAGTAGCCCCCCCCCCCTCTTTCGTGCCTCTCATCTCCCAGGGAAAAAAAGGAGGGGGTGAGGGAAAGGAAAAATTTTTTAAAACAGACCAAGCCTCCCTTCTCCTCGGAGGGCAGAGAAAGGGAAAAAATGCTTATACATAAAATTACATTTCATGCAATCCAATACACACCCATTCACATCTGTACTGCAATCAGACCTTTTGTATAATACATCCTTCATGCGAATCAGTCATTCAAATTATTTCAATGAACTAGTTTATTCCCAAAACAGTGAAAAAATTCAGGCAACAGTCATAATCACAAAAGGTGATATGGGCCCATAACCATTGCCCCGTTTTTCCACAGTTTCAAGTTCAAACCCAGTCAATTTTTGCTGGCCAGCCAAGCATATCAATTCCACACACTATCATTATAGATGTACATCAACAAAATATTTTTAACAGAAATCACTTCAAGTTGATCAGTTCAAATTATCTGAGTCTTCCCATTTAGACAGGCTCTAATTTTATTTCCTGCTAAACCCCGGGTGGGAAGAACAATAAACAATTTATTTATTTATTTTTTCAGCCTGAGAAACATACTGAGAGTCAGAGATCAAATTAAAAGCTTGTTGAGAATAAGTGTGAAAGCTAAGATAGTCGCAGACAATTAGTGTAAGATTCTTTCCAGATGTCCTTGTAAGCAGTGGCTCCTCTGGAGAAAATCATTAAGCAAGTAAACCTAGGATCTTTAGGCAAATGATATGAAATACAGTTTACATAGTCAGTTAGAGCACACTGAAGAGATGAATCATTCCGAAGACAAAAGTAAAAGTCAGATTTTGAGATAGAAAGAATAATATTTATTAGATCAGTTCCATTTCTTCGACAGTCTGGATTACGTCCCAAGGTTATAATTTCAGCAATAGCTTAAATAAAGGGTAAAACATTTTTAGATGGTAATAAGACAAATAAAGCAATGTACCTTTTGCTGTTCTAAAACAGAATTAAATCTCCTGGCTTTTTTCTTTTAGTCAATAACTCAAATAATGGACTAAGTAAATGCATAGGTAAAGAGAAATATGAGCAGTCCCAATTAATAGTACCCAGTAATTGTTGCAAATTTAACTTTGGGTAACTTTAAAAGCCGGAGCAGAAAGAGATTGCACATAGTTTATGCCCTATACAGATAAGAAGCGTACAGCTGTATTTTTTCTGGGGCAATGTGCAATTCATTTACACATAAATCATTTTGTATTTTCAAAAAGCCAATTAGGTTGTATTTTTTGTGCTCCAATTAAAATGTCATCTATACGATGATCCTGACACACTTTAATCATATCTGCCAAATTAAGATTTTTTCCCAGCCCATCAATAGCTTTTAAGTGGTGTTGTTTTTTAGCTTTCTTTCTTTATGTTAGAGAAGGCTTGTTGACGCTTGCCAGAAACAAGCATTTTTCTGAAGGCTTGTTAAGCACATTCAGAAGAAGCTTGCAAAATTGCAGCCGGCAGACACACAGAAAGCATTTCAGCAATTTCTTTTTATCCATCCCCCTTTTTTTGTCTAACTGTTTCTTTAAATTCTGCTTAGTGGGGGTGTAACTGACTCCTTCAGAATGAGCTGATGCTTAATTTCATGCCGTGCGTCTGCGTGGGTGATTTAACGTGAGAGCAATCTCTCAACAAAGTCTGAAAAGGAACTATTAACAGTGTCCTGAAGGCTTTTTTTTGTATCATTAAACACTCTATAACTAATCTCCAGAGTGCAAAAAATTTTTCAGGGCTGGGGAGGTTTGTGGAGGCATGTTCCCATCTGCTTCCACAGATTCACTTTTAAAGAGCCCTTTTATTGCCAAAAGTATTTTAGAAGGTAGATCAAATTCTTTTTTATCATGGGCAGGACTTTCCCGTTATCTTTATTAAAAAACAATAATTGAGGACTTGGCCAATTCTCTAAGTTTGTGGAGGTACGTAACCTGGGAGAACTAGAGAATTCTGCCCCCATACTCACGATTTATGGGAGGGTGCTTCGTTCGCAGACGACCGGCCCTGGTTTGCAGAGGCTCTTCCAGCCGAATGAGTATGAGGGTGCCAAGAGACGTGCTCGATCCATGAATCACGTCGGGGACACCAGATGTTGATTTCATACTGGCGGGCTTCTCATGTGGATTCCAGTTTAGAAAAAACACAGGACAAGCGTTTTCTCGGGATGAGAGAGCAGCAAACAAAGAGCTACAATCTCTTTTATTAGTTATCCTTATACAGCGTCATCAGAAGGCGTTATTATGGCTACACATCTCATATTACATACGAGAGATAGGAAAGCAATGGTGAAGATGTAAAGCGAAACCTTGGTACCAGATACTACCAGGCGAGAGGCCCATCTCCCTTATCTGATTCTAGAGGAATGTGTTTACAAAGAGATAGGAGATGTGTCTGCTTTGCTTCTCAGGAAAGTTTATACAAAGAGACATCTTTACTTTTACAGGCACAGCCTATGTTATAAACAAAGAGAGAATGAATAGGGCCCTTCAGAGAGTATCCATATGAACCCGCTTTTCATAGTTTGATTATTTCGATGCTAAGCTCCATACAAGTGTCCAACCAGTTAAACTGGTCTATACATGTACTATGGCCACTGCATTCCCACACTTATCTTCAATTCGTGCATCACCAGGTATTGCAATGTCAATGAACCATACTTTTTTCTTTTCAACTATTGTTATGTCAGGTGTGTTGTGGACCAAGTGCCTGTCAGTCTGAATCCTAAAGTCCCACAAGATCTTGAGTTATTGAGTTGTTGTTGTTGTTGTTGTTGTTGTTGTTGTTGTTGTTGTTGTTGTTGTTGTTATTATTATTATTATTATTATTATTATTATCATCATCATTAAGAAGAGATGTACTTCTTATACCGTCTGTTCCACCGAGAATCTTGTAAAAAAAGGAGAGGCCCAAATTTGCTTCCAATAGAATTATGGATGAACCACATTTTAAAACCCATCAATGCTAAACCTCCCCAATTTTACGCTATGCTTAAACTTTGGGCGTTACATCCACCGTGCCTGGGAAAAAGAGGCAGACAGGCCTTCTCCAAAACACAGTTCATTCATTCTGAGCCAGACGGTGTGTGTCTGTTTGTTGGTGTGTGGACCAGGGGTGGGGTCCACTTAACTTTACTACTGGTTTGCAACGGGAGCGCATGAGAGAAGCGGGGGGAGTAGTACAGTGGTGGGTTTTGTTTTTTTTATTAACGGTAAATTTTTTTACTAACGGTTCTGTGGGTGTGGCTTGGTGGGCGTGGCAGGGGAAGGATACTGTAAAATCTCCATTCCCTCCCCAATCCAGAGGAAGGTTACTACAAAATCCCCATTTCCTCCCGATCAGCTGGGACTTGGGAGGCAGAGAGTAGATGGGGGCGGGGCCAGTCAGAATTTTTACTACCGGTTCTCCGAACTACTCAAAATTTCCGCTACCGGTTCTCCAGACCGACCCTGTTCTGTCACAAGTCCTGGATTGGGTGCGCAGGGGCTGGCCGCAGGCACACAGGGCGCCTGAGTTGTTACCATACTCCCGCAGACAACACGAGTTGTCTGTGCAGTCGGGCTGCCTCCTGTGGGGAAATAGAGTGGTGGTCCCCCCCAACCTCAGATCCAGTGTATTACCCTGCATCCTGGGCACCGTGTGCATGAAGGCCCTGACCCGTAGTTATGTCTGGTGGCCAGACATCAACCAGGACATGGAGGGGTGGGTGGCTCGGTGCCGCCAATGCCAACAGTCTAGGCCAGTTTCTCCCGCGGCCCCCGTTTAGGAGTGGGAGACTCCCAGGGCCCCCTGGGCTAGGGTGCACCTGGATCTAGGCCGCACATTCCTAATCTCGGTGGATGCCTATTCGAAGTGGGTGGACCTCGCAATCATGTCAATTACCACCTCGGAGGCTTTGACGAGGGTTTTAGAGGGGTTGTTCGTGACCCATGGTCTGCCGGACACCGTAGTTACCGATAATGGCCTGCAGTTCACGTCCGCACCCTTTCAGCTGTTTCTCGCTAAGTTGGGCATCCGCCACGCCCGAACAGCTCCTGCCCACCCGGCCGCTAATGGCTTGGCGGAAAGGGCCGTGAGGTCTGCCAAAGAGGCTTTGCGCCAGCTGGGACCCTCAAATTGGCACCATAAGGTCTACCAATACCTGTTGGCTCAACACACGACTCCCACCACTACCACCAAGCACAGCCCCGCACAGCTCCTCATGGGAAGGCGACTCCGGATTACACTGGATCGCCTGCATCCTACCTATACCCACGAGGTGCCTCCGGGGGGACGGTTGCAGGTGAGGACATTTGCTGTGGGTGACCTGGTCTTCGTGCTGAACTTCGACCGTGACATGAGGTGGCTCCCAGGTCAAATAATACAATTAACCGGGCCCTATTCTTATAGGGTCCAGCTCACTGATGGTTGAGTGTGGCGGCGACACATAAACCAACTGAGACGACGAGTTGCCAATGTGTCCGATCCGCACCCTGTTCAGGACCCACCAAGTTCACCAATACCCGCGGCCCTGGAAGTGCAACCAGGCCGGCCTGACTCAACCCACCCGTTCCCGACCGAATCGTTCTTGTCGGATGGCTTACCTGAGGTCCCCGAGCATGCTGCTGGTCCTCCATCTCCGGATGGCAGAGGGTCCCCCATAACTCAAGGAGCAATGTTCCGGCTCTGCCCCCGGCAGCATCCACGCCTGAACTAAGACGATCGGGGTGGTGTCGGCGGCGTCCGGTGTATTTGGCTGACTACACATGCTCGGTCTGAGTGAGAAGGAGTGTTGAGTCTTCACAGTTACGACTTCCCTCGCGCCGGCTGTGTTGCCAGCGGGCGCTGATTGGTGTAGACGCGAGCAACTAAAGTAGCGGGAATTGCCGGCTCGGGGATTGGTTCACGCTGTCTGACAGCTCGCTATTTAAGCAGCTGTCAGATGGCGAGTTGTCGTTCTTGTTTACTCTGCGCGGATCTAGCTGTTACTGTCAGTTCTGTGTTATAATAAAGTTAGTGTTCTTGGCAGCCTGGCCTCCGTGTTGTCCATACTAAACACAACAAATTTAATCAAGAATGTAATGCAATAAATTTTATGAAGGTTTTGCTATTAGAATAGCAGTTACCATATAAAGAAGAAAAGTGAAACATGTAGAAAAAGCGAGATATACAAAAATGACCACCATAGAAAAAACGAGATATACAAAAATGATCACCATGCCAGTTAATAGTTAGCTGGGTAACCTTTAGCATGAATTACAGCCTTACAACGTCTTCCCATGGAGTGAACCAAGTCTTTTAGTTCTGCAGCTGTTATCATGTGAAACCAAGATTGAATAATGGGTTTTATTGCTGGGTTGCTAACAAGTTTCTTTAGTTGGCTCCATAGATTTTCAGTTGGGTTAAGGTCTGGGCTATTCCCAGGCCATTCCAGCAGTGGAATAGGATTATCTTGAAACTCCAGAAATAAAGTAGTGTTAAACCTCAAAGTAGCCATCAAACCTCAAAAATACACTTTTCCTAAAAGGTTTCCACAATATCTATGAGACCGCCTTCTGCCGCTGAGAGCCTCCCACCGGCCAGTACGCTCCCACAGAGAGGGGCTCCTCAGGGTGCCGTCGGTCAAACAATGTCGACTGGCGGCCCCCAGGGGGAGAGCTTTTTTCTGTGGGAGCACCTGCCCACTGGAACGACCTCCTCCCGGAGATTCGGACGATCCTGGACTTACGAACTTTTCGCCTGGCCCTAAAGACTTTCTTATTTCATCAAGCCGGGCTGGCCTAATTTTTAAATTTTTTAAATTGTTTAATTTTAATCTGAATTTTAATGGGGTATTTAAACTGTTGGGCCAAATTATTTAATTTATTTTAAATTGCTTTTAAATTTTGTATTTTGTGTTTTTACCTTTGGCTGTTCACTGCCCTGAGTCCTTCGGGAGAAGGGCGGTACATAAATAAATAAATAAATAAATAAATAAATAAATAAATAAATAAATAAATAAATAAATAAATAAATAAATAAATAAATAAATAAATAAATAAATAAATAAATAAATAAATAAATAAATAAATAATTTTGGCCACTACTGTAGATGGCCTCTTTGACCCTTCGTTCAAACCAGCTGTCCTCTCTGTCCAAAATGTGGACTTTGCTGTCTTCAAAAGAGTGGCCCTGTGTCTTTCAAATGCAGATGGACTGCTGAATCGCGTCCTGATGGGTTTATTCTCCTATGTTTTTCACGCCATCCAGTTAGAGCTGAAGAAGCTTCTTGGATGAGAAGCGAAACGTCTTCAAAGAAAAAAAAACAAGAGAACCCACTTGCCTCTTGAAAAAGCACCTGTGGGATTACTTTTTGAAGCTTTACATTTCCAAGGAACTCCTCAAATAATAAGGGATTTAAAGGCTAAAGATATGTTTGTTCTCTCATAAATCTCTCTTGTTGGCAGAAAATTGTGAATAAATGCCTGCCTTACAGTGTAATCCTCGATTTACGACCACAATTGAGCCCCACATTTCTGTTGCTAAGCAAGACAATGACTTTTGCCTCACTTTACGCCCTTACTTGCCACAGTTGTTAAGCGAATCCCTGCCATTGTTAACACACACACACACACACACATACATACACACACACACACACACACACACACATATATAGGAACAGGACTTTGATTGTGGGTGCCATCTTGACTTTTTTGCCCACCCTGGAAACCCCTTGTTGGCCATGTTGAATGAAACCGATCTCTGCTGTATAAACAGGTGTTCAATTACTTTCTGGCCACAAATTTTAGTGTGATATTGAAAATCAAAGTCAGTTTTAATTCATCTACTATGATTTTTGGGTCTAAAGATGACTGATGCAAACTGGGGAGTTTTTTTCCTGATCATTCCACACGAACAGCATGAATGAAATTTCATTATTATTGCAATGAGGCCTCATGCCACATTCAAGGCATGAGCAAACTTGCAAGTGATGTAAGAATTTTTAGGGGGAAAAAATTGATTTACAAATTGGTGAGATTTCAAATTATCTCACCTTCCTTGCCGGATTCAATTACTCACTTAGTAACTCACCATCTGCTGCTTTCTAGTACCAATATAATGCTAAGATCCTAACAGCTAGAATGCCCTCCAGTGCCTTCTCCAACCATGGAGATTTTAGGGTGAGGAGGATTTGAACCCCAGTCTGGAGGAATAAACGAATAAACTAAGATGGAGGGAAATGGTCATAAATATATTGAGCATGGTTTTAGTCAGACAGCGTTGAGTCATGAATTTTTCACAGTGGGAATTTTTAAAAATATCCAATGTTTCCCAGCACTCCAGAGATTCCCTTACTGGTATAAACTACCTATCAATGTTTTAAGAAGGCAAATTTTACTTCCATGGTGGATCTCACAAAACATCCTCTGATTGAAGCTGTTCTTCAAAATATTAATGATTACTTCTTCTGCCAACTTTCTGGATTGGAGTGAAATTTGTCCAAAGGTATAAGGGGAGGGAGGGAGGGAGGGAGGGAGGGAGAGAGGGAGGGAGGGAGGGAGGGAGGAAGGAAGGAAGGAAGGAAGGAAGGAAGGAAGGAAGGAAGGAAGGAAGGAAGGAAGCAAAAAGAAGGGAGGGAGGGAGGAAGAAGGATAGGGAAGGAATGGGAAAGAAGAAAGGAGGGAGGAGGGAAGGAAGGAAGGAAAAAGGAGAAAGGAGGGAAGGAAGGAAGGAAACAGGAAGGAGGAGGGAAGGAAGGAAAAGGAGGGAGGGGGAGAAGGAAGGGAGGGAGGATGAAGGATATGGAAGGGATGGGGAAATAGATGGAAGGAAAGAAAGAAAAAGAAGAGAGGAGGGAGGGAGGAAGGAAAAAAGGAAAAGGGAGGGAGAGAGGGAAGGAAGGAAGGAAAAAGGAGTGAGGAGTGAGGGAAAGAGGGAGAGAGGGAAGTGAGGGAGGGAGAAGTATATGGAAGGTATGGGGAAATGGAAGGAAGGAGGGAGGGAAGGAAGGAAGGAAGGAAGGGAGACAGAAGGATAGGGAAGGAATGGGGAAATGGAAGGAAGGAAGGAAAGTAAAAGGAAAGAGTAGGGAGAGAAAGAGGGAGGGAGAGCGGGAAAGCAAGAAGGAGGGAGGGAGGGAGGGAGGGGGAAGGAAGGGATCAGGGAAGGAAGGGAGGAGGAAAGGAAGGAAGGAAGGAGGAGAGCAAGGGATAAGAAAGTTCTTGATTTGTTCTGAGCTGGGTTCCAATGAGCTCCCAGGTCAGATTGCTTGAAAAGGAGGTTGGTTTATCAGACAATGTTATAGTCAGTGTAGCTACCCAAAGTTGACACAAGTTGAAAGTAATATATATATATATATATATATGGAAGTTTGTTGATTATTTCTGAGGTTTGTGAACGTGTCTGATGTGTCTTTGCCTCAGGAAACATAAGGTTCCAGTGTCTATATGTATGTGTGAAATGCAGTTTTCTCACTCTGCAGGGTATAGCAATCTCGCGTGTCCAGGTGTTGAATTTTGGGTGTTGAGAGCTTCCCTTGGTGAGTTGGTGTGGGTAAAAGATTTTGTTATTTTGAGCAGATTTTCTTTAGATAGGATTAAATTGCCAGTATTTGCCAATTGCATAATGGGAGACGAGTTTAGCTGGTTTCAGCCCATGTGTCAATATAGGGAGAAAGACATAAGTTGTATTTTGTGTTATTGGTTGTGGGGTCAGTGACACACACAGAGGTCCATATTTGTGAATGGAGTGCACATCTCCATCAAGAAAGGAAGGGAAGGAAGGAGGGAGGTGAAACAAGGTGAACGACGGAAAGACAAAGATGAAAGAAAAGGAGAGAAGGAAGGAAAGAGAAAAGAAAAGAAAAAGGGGAAGAAGTAGAAGGGGGGAAGAAGTATGAGCCTGGATAGCTCAGCAGACTAATGCATTGTAATTAACATCCAGCTGTCTGCAATTACTGCAAGTTCGAATCTCACCAGGCTCAAGGTTGACTCAGCCTTCCATCCTTTCTAAGGTAGGTAAATTGAGGACCCAGTTTGTGGGGGCAATAAGCTGACTTTGTATAAATATACAAAGTATGAAGGCTATTGCTTAACGCCTTGTAAGCCGCCCTGAGTCTCCGGAGAAGGGTGGCATATAAATCAAATAAAAAAAAAGGGAAGGAGAGAAGAAGAAGGGAGGAAGGAAAGAAGGAAAGAAAGACAAGGGGGAAGAAAAAGAGGGAAGGGAGAGGGAAGGAATGAAAGAGATGGAAAAAAGAATGGGAGGGCAATAAAAGGGAAGGCAAGAGAGAGAAGGGAAGGAGGGAAGAAAGAATGGAGGGAGGGAGGAAAAGGAGAGAGAATGGGGAAGGGGGAAGAGGGAAGAAAAGAGGGAGAGTGAAGGAAGGGAAGACTGAAGGAGCAAAAGAGATGGAAAACAAGAAGAGAAGGGAGGGAGGGAGAAAGGAAGAAGGAGAGGGAAGGAGGGAGGGAAGGAGGGAGGAAAGAAGGAGAGAGAAGGGGGAAGGGGAGGAAAGAGAGAGAGTAAAGAAAAGAAAAACTGAAGAAACAAAAGAGATTAAAGATAAGAAGAATGGGAGAGAGGGAGAAAGGAAGAAGGAGAGAGAAGGAGGAAGGAAGGAAAGAAGAAAGGAAAGAAGGAAGGAAAATAAAGGGAGGGACACTTTAGTCTATTCTTTCTTAGGTATAAACCAAAACCCAGAAATCTGCTCCAATTCTAGAAATCATCCAGATCTATTTTCCCAAAAAGAGATACACCTATGGATGGAGTAACTGATCCTTCAGAATTACCACTCGTTTGTTACCTGGAGGAATATTAAAAGGTTGACACGCCTGCCTTTAAGCAGCCCAATAAAACATTGCCTTAGACAGGAAGTCCTCGACTTAGGACCACAATTGAGCCCAAAATTTATGTTGCTCAGCAAGACATTTGTTAAGCGAGTTTTGCCCCATTTCACAACCTTTCCTGCCACAGTTGTTAAGTGAATCACTGCAGTTCTTAAGTTAGTAACACGGTCATTAAATGAATCTGACATCGCCCGTCAGAAAGTCCCAGATCACGTGACTCCAGGAACACTGTCATAAATATGAGTCAGTTGCCAAGCGTCCAAATTTTGATCATGTGACCACGGGGATGTTGCAACGGTCGTAAGTCTGAAAACTGGCAATACGTCACTTTTTTTCAGTGATGTAATTTTGAACGGTCACTAAATGAATCTTTGTAAGTCGAGGTCTACCTGTATTTGAATGTGAAACCTGTTGGGAATTTTAGGGGATCCCATGCCTATTTTCTTTTGCCCATCGAAGTCTGTCAACCTTGCCTCTATCCATGGCTTCCCTCTGGTGAAAGGGCCACTTTCCTTTTCTCAGAAGCAAGCACTTCTCTCATAAAAAAAAAAATCAGAGCCACTAAATATTGGCTTTTTCTTTTTCTTCCTGAATCTCAGGGAAAAGTAGTGAGTCATGCCAAGCTATTGTGAGCTGCCTGTTTTTAGCTTAATTTCAGGGTCTCTCGCCATTCACTGAGTCAATGTGGTTACTTGGGAGAGGATAAAGCCTTTGTAGAAATGCTTAAAAATACGTCCATGGAAACAGACAAGCAAAATAAGATCTTGAGTAAGAGTACAGTAATAGAGTAATAACTTCTACTGTCCTTTTTCCGGCAACACAATAGCACACGTTAAAATGACATTCAGATGCTTAAAGTGATAATAGATGCTTGAGGAACCGAGGTTCTTGTTCCTTTGGAGACAAAAAGTGCTCAAAAAGTAAAGTAAAGTAAAGTAAAGTAAAGTAAAGTAAAGTAAAGTAAAGTAAAGTAAAGTAAAGTAAAGTAAAGTAAAGTAAAGTAAAGAATTCCTTGAATCACTCAGAGAAGTAATATCCAGTTTTGGTCACCAAGATATAAAAAAGATGTGGAGACTCTGGAAAGAGTGCGAAGAAAAGCAACAAAGATGATGAGGGGACTTGAGGCTAAAACATATGAAGAACGGTTACAGGAACTGGGTATGTCCAGTTGAATGAAAAGAAGGACTAGGGGAGACATGATAGCAGTCTTCCAATATCTCAGGGGCTGCCACAAAGAAGAGGGAGTCAAGCTATTTTCTCCAAAGCCCCTGAAGGCAGAAGAAGAAGCAACAGATGGAAACTAATCAAGGAGAGAAGCAGCCTAGGAATACGGAGGAATTTCCTGACAGTGAGAACGATTCATCCGTGGAATAGCTTCCTTCCAGACGTCGTGGGTTTAATGCGATTTATATGCCGCCCTATCTCCAATGGACTCAGGGCAGCTCACAACAATAAAATGCACAATTGCACATTAAAACAATATGAAATTAAAAGTCCATATTAAAACAGTTTAAAATCAATTTAAAACTATTAAGAAACCCCCATGCCCCCCCCCCACCATCAGTCCAGGCTACGAAACAACCAGGTCTTCAAATCACGGCGGAACGAGCGAAGGTCAGGGGCCATCTGGAGCTCCAAAGGAAGTTGGTTTCAAAGGGTGGGTGCGCCCACAGAGAAAGCTGTCCCCCTGGGGGTCGCCAGCCGACATTGTCTGGCCGACGGCACCATGAGGAGGCCCTGTCTGTGGGAACGCACCAGGTGATTGGAGACTGTTGCTGGCTGCAGGGGGTCCAAAAGTATCCTGGGCCTAGGCCATGAAGGGCTTTATAGGTGATTTTAAATTATTTTAATTGATGTTTGTTTTGTGCTTTTAATAGGCTGTACACCGCCCTGAGTCCTTCAGGAGAAGGGCGGTATAGAAATAAAATTCTTCTTCTTCTTCTTCTTCTTCTTCTTCTTCTTCTTCTTCTTCTTCTTCTTCTTCTTCTTCTTCTTCTTCTTCTTCTTCTTCTTCTTCTTCTTCTTCTTCTTCTTCTTCTTCTTCTTCTTCTTCTTCTTCTTCTTCTTCTTCTCCTCCTCCTCCTCCTCCTCCTCCTCCTCCTGATAACCAGCACCTTGAACCACATCTGAAGGGCAACTGGTAGCCAATGCAGGTTGCGCAGGAGGGGTGTAACATGGGAGTGTCGGGACACTCCCATCACAACCCGCACGGCCGCATTCTGCACCAATGCTCCATCACTGGAGGTTTTTAAGAAGACAACCATGTGTCAGGAATGGTATAATATCTCCTGCTTGAGTGGGGGTGAGGGGGTAGGGGAGTGTTTGACTGGAAGACCTCCGAGGTCCCTTCCAACTCTGTTATCCTGGAGAGCAAAGGCTCATGAAATTAACACCATGTGGCAGTCGGAAGACATGATGACAATTCCTTAATTTCACAACCCCCGTGGACAGATTTCACCAAACTGTGAGCATCCTAGACCAAGCCTAATGCAAAAAATGCTAGAGAATTCCTGGGAACCTGGCACTCAGACAAATCAGCCATCCACAGACACATAGAGACAAACAACGTCTACACAGCATTCAAAAGAGACTACCAGTAAGACAAAAAGGAAACAAAAAGATCAAAACCTCCTTGCAGGCAATCAACACCCGTAAGAGCAGAGATTAATACAAGACCAACAATCAAAAGATACCCCCAATCAAATAACTACCAATTCAGACAAACAAGCTAACAATGAACAACAGCACGGTCCTTGTGGCCCTCTGGACTTGGTTGTTTTCTTATAGACATTTATTTTATTTTATTTATTTATTTATTTAAATTTCTATACCGCCCTACTCCCGAAGGACTCAGGGCGGTGAACAGCCAGAAGATAAAACCCATAAATACAAAAATTTAAAATAGAATAAAAACAAATTAAATAATTTGGCTGAACAAATTTAAAATACCCCATAATTTAAAAACAGATTAAAATTTGCATTTAAAAAGGGGAGAAGATTTAGGCCAGGCCAGCTTGATGAAATAAAAAAGTCTTAAGCGCGCGACGGAAGGTGCGCAGATCCGGGATCCTCCGTATCTCCGGGGGAAGCTCGTTCCAGATCGTAGGTGCCCCCACAGAGAAGGCTCTCCCCCTAGGGGCCGCCATTTCATGACACAACAAGGTAATATCATCAGGGTTATGGGGGGTTTGCAAGGAGGAGGAGGAGGAGAAGGAGGAATGACACAAAATAGCCCTTAAATGTCAGTTTCTGGGAGAATATCTGAGAATTATAACTTAAATCAGCTTGATTCTAACAAATTTGTTAATCCCCCCCCTCCCTCCCCGTTACATTTGATCATTTGTCATTCTGTGTTCACCTGAATAAAACATGTAATTTGAGCAATGATTGTAAAGTGCACAATTAAAGACTGGGAGCGGTGGGCACTCAGGAAGAATCAGTGGTGATTTGGGTGAGACGATGCTGAGAAAAACAGGTCCGTGTGAGCTACCAGCTATATCAGCAGCTACAGATAGAAAAATGCTAAGGAATATTGTGTGCAGCTACAATGCAACTATCAATGAAGGAGGGTATTTGTAGCTCAGGGTTGAGCTCTGGAGTCCTTGGGGCCCTGTGATCTTGGTTGTTTTCTTGCAGATGTTTCATGACCCAACTAGACAACATTATCAGTGTGAGGGAGTGTGGGGTTTGCTCCCTTTTTCTATACAGTTGCTTGTCCAAGCAGTGTTGGTGGGAGTGCAGTATTTTCCTTGGTACCGTAGTTCCTTGATTAGAATACTGTTTTCTGCTTGGTTGTTTGTCTGGTGTTCTTCCCTGCTTCTCTGGGCTTCTCTTTCTGTGATGTCCTTGGAGCTCTCTGAGCTTGGCTGTTTTCTTGCAGACCATCCATGACCCAAAATAGGTAACTATTCTACAGATTACCCATGGTACAGCAGCTATGAAGGCAGTGGTGAAATCCACATTATTTTACGACCAGTTCTGTGGGCGTGGCTTGGTGACCGTGGTGTGGCTTGGTGGGTGTGGCTTGGTGGGCATGGCAGGGGAAGGACACTGCAAAATCTCCATTCCCATCCCACTCCAGGGGGAAGGCTACTGCAAAATCCCCATTCCCTCCCCACTCCTGGGGGAAAGATACTGCAAAATCCCCATTCCCTCTTCACTCCTGGGGAAGGATACTGCAAAATCCCCATTCCCACCACACTCTGGGGTCAGCCAGAGGTGGTATTTGCCGGTACTCCGAACTGCTCAAAATGTCCACTACCGGTTCTCCAGAATCTGTCAGAACCTGCTGGATAAGAGCCTTGGTGGCACAGTGGACTAAGTGCTGTTAAAGTAGCACTTAGTTGCCAGCTGCCTGCAATTACTGCAAGTTGAAATCTCACCAGGCTCAAGGTTGACTCAGCCTTCCATCCTTTCGAGGTAGGTAAAATGAGGACCCGGATTGTGGGGGGCAATAAGCTGACTTTGTATAAAAAAAGAACACCGCTTGTGGGGTGGGGCAAAAGCCCTACTAAGCAGGTATATACAAAAGTATGAAGGCTATTGCTTAATGCATTGTAAGCCGCCCTGAGTCTCTGGAGAAGGGTGGCATATAAATCGAACTAATAAATAAATAAATAAATAAATAAATAAATAAATAAATAAATAAATAAATAAATAAGATTTCACCCCTGCATGAAGGCCTAGGTGAAGATCATTAGATGTTGTCACATGTCCTACAAAGAGCCTTGGTAGTACAGGGGTTTAAGGCACCCTGTTATTAAGCTGGTTATTAAGACCAGCTGCCTGCAATTACTGCAGGGTTCGAATCTCGCCAAGGCTCAAGGTTGACTCAGCCTTCCATCCTTTCTAAGGTAGGTAAATTGAGGACCCAGTTGTGGGGGCAATAAGCTGACTTTGTATAAATATACAAAAGGATGAAGGCTATTGCTGAGCACATTGTAAGCCGCCCTGAGTCTTCGGAGAAGGGCGGCATATAAATCAAATTAAAAAAAAAAAAAAGATCAGAACAAGATATGCCATCGTGTTCCCCATGACACTCAACTGAAGTGAAAGTTGAACTTTGAAGAAGCAGAAGAGCATTGATACCTCTGAACTTTGGAGAAGACCTTTGAGAAGACCACAGATATATAATTGATGAGTCATTGAACAAATCAACCGAGAGTTGCCACTCCAGGCACAAACTAATAGACTCAAATTATCCTTGTTTGGTCCTCACTAAACTCTCTGGAGAAGTTTCTTTTTTTTAAAAAAAAATTTTTTTTAAATTGTATTTTTATTGTTAAAGAATAACAGAAAAAAAAAACAATACAAAAATCAGTAATAAAGAAAGAAAAAAAATTTTTTCCCCCCAATGTGCTATACAAATGGAAAGGAAGTTTTAGGAAATTAAAGTCTTCAATTCTTCCAGAAATCTCTTTGATAAGGTACTGGCACCGATTCATCCAATCTCCCAAGTGCAAAGTCCACAAATGGTTGCCAAGTGTTCCAAAAAACATTCTCTTTATATATACCGCTTCTAATTTTAATATCACAAGTCAATTTATCATTTAATGCAAATTTCCATGTTTCATTATACCATTCTTCTAATTTTAAGTCAACATTTAATTTCCAATATCTAGCAATTATAATTCTCCCCATTATAACCAACATTAACAACTGGAGAAAGAGAATTGGTGAGGATTTTGGTTCTCTGGAGAAGTTTCTAATGCTGGGAAGGGTGGAAATAAAGAGAAGATGTCAACTTGCAGAAGATGAATGGGATTCAGCCGGTTTAGGCCGGTTTGGGTGAACTGGTAGTTAAATTGCTGGTTGGCCCCTCCCCGCCCCTCCCTGCCCTACCCCTTCCAGGAGTCTCCACGTGCCTCATTTTGGCTCCCAGGTAAGTGCAGGGAGGCCTACTAGGCCCAAAATGGGGCGCGCGGGGGGTGCAGCGCCTCCCTCAGCCTGTTTTCACTCCCAGAAGGCTGCAGGGTGGCCTACTAGGCCCGAAACAGGGCGCGGGAGGGCAATGCGGCCCCCCAGGGCCCGTTTTTGCTCCCAGACAGGTGCAGAAGGCCAAGTGCTGCCTGTCACACACCCTGACCATGCCCACCATGGCCACGCCCACCATGGCCACGCCCGGTCATTAGTGCAGAGAACTGATTGTTAAATTATTTGAATCCCACCACTGGATGGATTCAATTACCATGGTGATGGGTCAGGGGTGAAATGCTCCCGGTTCAGACCGGATCGCCTGATCCGGTAGCGATGGCTGCGGGTGGTTCAGAGAACCAGTAGCAAAAATCCCTGCCCCTCCCCCCCCCAATGCCCAGCTGAACCGCACAATCATTAGAGGCTTTTTTTTTTTTTTTTTTTTTACTTTTAAAAGCATTTTTTCTACAATCTCTTCGGCCGAAAAAATGCTTTTAAAAGTAAAAAAAAAAAAAAAAGCCTCTGACGATCCCAGCTGAGTTGCCTGATCGTCAGAGGCTTTTAAAAGCATTTTTTTCTACAACCTCTTCGGCCTCTTCGGCCAAAGATCTACTATTGATAGTAGATCTGAAGGACCAGGTTGGGAACAGGTCAGGGTAGAGAAGTTCTATTTGGACTATCCAAGATTTGACATCAGGTTGATGGCCAATAATCAATCAACTGATCGATCAATCAACCAACCAATCGCTTAGATGTCTTGAGAAGTCCATAATATTCCAGAAAGATGGAAGGAAAGAAAAGAAGAGGTCAACCAAGAGCGAGTTGGATGGTCTCAGCTATCTTGGTGATGGGGACACTTTTGGAAGTCCTGAAAGACCAGGATAAGATACCTCAAACATTTAAGTACAGATAGTCCTTGACTTATGGCCATAATGGAGCCTGCCTGTTATGGTTGCCACGACAGTTCCAAATCCAGTCCATCAGGTGACTGATTTGATTTGATGACCTTTTTTTTATTGCTGAAGTTGTTAAGCGAATAACATTCAGTGAAACTATTGCTCGCATTTTTTGCCAAAATAAAAAATAATAAAAATCCCATTGTAACTTCGAACGATTGCTAAACAAGGGGTTGTAAGTTGCATCTCTAGGTTCTCCACCACTAACATGGATTCTTTGAAGGCAACAATTAGTAGCATGGCTCACCAACCACAAGAACTGGGCAATCTCACCCAAAAATTACGGAAAATAAAAAAAAAATTACATTTTGTGGGAATTGGGGCGAGAAGTCTCATGTTTTTATAAATTTTCAGGGCTCTGCAAAAGACAAACTATGGTGCTTTTCCCCTTCTATTTGAACACACATGTTTCTTGGGAAGGGGGTTGGACTAGAAGACCTCCGAGATTCCTTCCAGCCTGAAGATTCTATGATTTATTATCTCTCTTTCCACCTCCAATAATCTCTTTTAATTAGGCACAGCCTTTTCGAAGATTAAATTACCCTATATATGGAACTATAGATACGTGCTTTGTCCTAATCTCTCCATACAGGTTGTCCTCGACTTATGACTGCAATTGACCCCAACTTTTCTCTTGCTAAACAAGGCAATTTTTAAATAAGTCATGCCCCATTTTATAACCTCTTTTGCCATGATTGTTCAGTGAATCACTTCAAACTTCTCCTTGGTACAGGGAGTCCTTGACTTACAGCCATTCGTTTACCGACCGTTCGAAGTGACAATAGCAGTGGAAAAAGTGACTTATGATGTTTTTCAGACTTACGACGGTTGCAGCATCCCCATGGGCATGTGGTCAGAATTTGGACGCTTGGCAACTGGCATGTCCTTTTGATGGTTGCATGTTCTGGGTTCATGGAGACCTTCTGGCAAGCATCAATGGGGAAGCCAGTTTCACTTAACAACCATGTGACTAGCTTAACAACTTCAGTGATTCAAAATAAGGGCCAAAATTGCAAATACATCTCCATTGGCACATAGCAGGGGAGAAGGGCAGGGGTGAAATCCGGCTTGCGTGAACCTGTAGCGCCAGCGGTGGGAAGCTCCGCCCACCCGCCGAGATGTCATTACCAGACGTGGGTTTAAGCAGGTTCTGACCAGTTGTGGAGAAACGGGAGCGGAAATTTTGAGTAGTTCAGAGAACTGGTATTAAAAATTCTGACTGGCCCCTCCCCCATCTAGTCTCTGCCTCCCGAGTCCCAGTTGATCGGGTGGGGGGGGAATGGGGATTTTGCAGTAACCTTCCCCTGGAGTGGGGAGGGAATGGGGATTTTACAGTATCCTTCCCCTGGAGTGAGGTGGGATTTTACAGTATCCTTCCCTTGCCCTGCCCACCAAGCCACGCCCACCAAGCCATGCCACGCCCACCAAGCCACACCCACAGAACCAGTAGTAAAAAAATTTGAAACTCCTACGCGCCTCCGTTCCCAAACCGGTAGCAAAGGTAAGTGGATTTCATCGCTGGAGAAGGGGCCGACATATACAACACAAGGCATCCTTTCTCTGTGAAATTCTCATCATCATCATCACCACCGCAGCTTATAAACTAAGCCGCCTTGTTTGAGTTCAGAGAATTTCATCGCCCAGATCTCGTGTTGGGTATCATCTGCATTGCGCATGAATTTATGCGATCGGTAAGCAGGTAGGACTTCAACCCATCCATATGGAGCCGATGAGCATGAATACTAAACCGGCTTATTTATAAATCCGGAGGGACATTTTTGCATAAAAGCCAGCCCTCGGTGGGAACAGCTTGGCTCCTGGCCTCCACTTCACTAGAAAACAAATGTGGTACAAATGTTGTTGTTGGCAAAACACAGAGAGACCCGTGTGTGTTTTCAGAGTGGAGAAATTTGGAAATAGTCCCACAACTGCTAAACAGGTCATTTGAATCACGCTCATGTTTGACAGAGAAATACCTGCCCAGGTTCAGCCACCGCATGCAAAACAGCTCCTTAATGGAATAACAGAAGGACAGCGTCAGAAGGGACCCTGGAGGTCTTCTAGTCTAACCCTCTGTTCAAGCAGGGAACCCTATATACCCGTGATGGCGAACCTATGGCACACGTGCCACAGGTGGCACGTGTAGCCATATCTGTGGGCACACGACCGTTGCCCTAGCTTAGCTCCAGCGCGCATGCGTGCGCTGACCAGCTGATTTTTGGGCTTTCCGGTCACATGTGCATGCGTGGGGGTGCAGGGTGGGGGAGCATTGAAATATGGGTGTGGGCACGCGTGCGCGTGACTCTCAAGTTTCGAGGTCGTCTCAAATAAATTGCATTTCAAACAAAGTCTTTGAAGAAAAACTCCTATTTATTAAGCACGACATTCTAACCCGACTCCAAACGAAGCCAACATTGACGTCCAGCCCCAAAACCCTCCCTTTCCATTCCCCACTCCCCTGCACTCATTGGCCATCTTCCAAGTGACTCTACCCCTAATCTACTGCTCCAGCTCAAAGGAATTTCCCCCCCCCCCATCCCATCTCCTAGGGGATATTATCTCCAGGGAAAATAAATAGGTGAAAAGTCAAACGTCCCTTTCCAGATGCCTCCGCTTCTCCTTCTTATGTCAGCACTAGAGTAAATGCAGGTTGAAGTGCTGACAGTGACCTCTACACGCTCCCCACGCTTTTGGCACGCGACGGCAAAAAGGTTAGCCATCGTTTCTATATACCATTCCAGACAAACAGTTCCTTAACAGATAAAGAGATTAACAGAGTTGGAAGGGACCTTGCAGGTCATCTAGTCCTACCCCCCCGCCCAAGCAGGAGACCCTACATCTGCCTCTACCTAGGATCAAACTCACAACCTCCTGATTGTGAGGCAAGAGCTCCACCTCGAGTCTCTTCTTAAAAACTTCCAGTATTGGAGCATTCACAACTTCTGGAGGCAAGTAGTTCCACTGGGTTAATTTGTTCTCGCTTTCAGGAAATTTCTCTTTAGTTCTAGGTTGCTTCTCTCCTTGATTAGTTCCCATCCTTTGCTTCTTCTCCTGCCTTCAGGTGCTTTGGAAAAATAGGTGGAAAACTGCCCCCCCCCCGACTTCTTCTCTGTGGCAGCCCCTCAAATATTGGAAGACTCCTATCATGTGACCCCTGATCTTTCTTTTCATTAAACTAGACATATCCAATTCCTGCAAACTCTCTTAAGGTACTTTGGCAGGTCAAGTGTTTTGGATGTATTTCCAAAAAATTAAGGTTGTCATTTCTTTTCGGATTTGTCCAAAAATCTTAGATTTAGGAAAAGGACTACGTCTAACATTCTGAATATTTGGGGGATAACAGTCATCCCCCCATTTCTGATACAGTGGTGGGTTTCAACATTTTTTACTATCGGTTGTGTGGCTGTGGCTTGGTGGGCGTGGCTTGGTGGGGAAGGATACTGCAAAATCCCCATTTCCTCCCGATCAGCTGGGACTCTGAAGGCAGAGAATAGATGGGAGTGGCACCAGTCAGCATTTTTACTAGCGGTTCTTCGAACTACTCAAAATTTCCACTACCAGTTCTCTAGAACTGGTCGGAACCTGCTGAAACCCCACTTCTGCCCTGATATCACAGAGGCCCTAACCTAATTACCAGTAGTCCTTGACTTACAACGGTTTGTTTTTAGTGACTGTTCAAAGTTACAACAGCATTGAAAAAAGAGATTTAAGAGCACTCTTTCCACTTACAACTGTCGTATCCCCATAGTCCCACCTTGGGCCCAAAATCCAGCACTGAAAAAAATGACTTGTGATGTTTTTCACACTTATGACTGTTGAAGTATCCCCATGGTTATGTGATCAAAATTTGGGCTCTTGGCCACTGACATGTGTTTATAACGGGGTCATGTCTTTGCCATTTGAGGCCTTTCTTTTGACAAGCAAAGTCAACGGGGCAAGCTGGATTCACTTAATAACCATGTTATTCACTTAACATGCATTGGTTCACTTAACAACCTTGACAAAAAAAACAACCCTGTATCAACTTAGTCAAACAAGATCAAAAATTAAATTAGAAACAGACACCCCTATCCTATGGCAAACACAATAAGACGTTTTTGTCTGTCTTTATGATACAGGTAGTCCTCGACTTATGACCACAATTGAGCCCACCATTTCCGTTGCTAAGCAAGACAGTCGTGAAGTGAGTTTTGCCCCATTTCTTGCCACAGCTGTTATGTGAATCCCTCCCAGTTGGTAAGTTAGTAAACCTCCTTTTCTGCTTGTCAGAAGGTCCCAAAAGGGGATCAAATGACCCAACTACACGACAACCGTCATAAATATAAGACAGTTGTAAAGCATCTGACTTTTGATCACGTGATCACAGGGACGCTGCAATGGTCACAAGGGAACAATAGCCCTAAGTCCCCTTTTCCAGTGCCGTCGTAACTTCGAACGGCCACTAAATGGTTGTAAGTCGAGGACTCCCTGTGATTAAATGGAGCAAATGTGAGCCAAAAAAAAAAAAAAGATGAAGAGAGATTAATTAAATAAATTACAGATTCATGAATCTCATACATATTCCTTCGCCTGCTCTCTGCATTTTGGGGTTTATGCTTGCCAAACCCAGTTAAGTAATCTGTGGCTGGATTGCCGCCTGTTCTCGAAACTCCGCAGGCGCAAACATCAAAAGGAAAGCAATAATTTTATTTTAATTATGCATCAAGCCAGCAGATGGGTCTTGATGAGATGAGGAACGTGTAACTGGTGGCCGATTCGAGGAAATGCTGAATAGGAAGCTTCAAGTCACACTTAGCTGAAAATAGCCGCTCTACGCGAAAAATAAATATGTATATGCCTGAGTTAGGAAAAAAAGAAAGAGAGATAGAGATAGAGAGTGAGTCTGTGCGTGCATATTCAGGCCGACAGCTTGTTTTCATTCTCTGCAGCCAAATCAACTCTTTGCCTTCAGGCTTCCAGTTTCAAAAGGTGGAAAATGGACACTTTGCTTTGCATATTTCCCAAGTGGGGCTTTTCTGTCTGTCTGTCTGTCTGTTTGTCTACCCCTATTTTTCTACTTGTCTCTCTCTGTCTGTTTCTCTCTGTTTGTTTGTCTGTCTCTATTTTTCTGTCTCTCTCTGTTTGTCTATCGTTCTATCTGTCTGTCTGTCTGCCTGTCTCTGTCTCTATTTTTCTATCTGTCTCTATCTCTCTATTTTTCTGTCTCTCTCTCTCTTTGTCTATCTTTCTATCTGTCTGTCTGTCTTTCTGTCTCTATTTTTTATCTGTCTGTCTCTATTTTTCTGTCTCTCTCTGTCTGTCTCTCTCTATTTTTCTGTCTGTCTGTCTGTCTCTGTTTGTCTATCTCTATCTTTCTAGCTGTCTGTCTATCTCTGTCTCTCTCTATTTGCCTTTCTGTCTCTCTCTGTCTCTCTCTATCTTTCTAGCTGTCTGTCTGTCTCCGTCTGTTTGTCTATCTCTATTTTTCTATGACTGACTGACTGTCTGTCTGTCTGTCTGTCTGTCTGTCTGTCTGTCTCTGTCTTTCTCTCTATTTGTCCTGTCTCTCTCTCTCTCTCTGTCTATCTCTATTTTTCAATCTGTCGCTCTCGGTCTCTCTCTCTCTCTCTCTGTTTTTCTATATCTATTTTTCTATCTGTCTGTCTTTCTATTTTTCTGTTTCTCTCTGTTTGTCTATCTATCTTTCTATCTGTCTGTCTGTCTGTCTGTCTCTCTCTGTTTGTCTTTCTCTCTCTTTCTCTCTCTGTTTGCCTATCTCTATCTTTCTATCTGTCTGTCTCTGTCTCTCTCTATTTTTCTGCCTGTCTGTCTCTGTCTGTTTGTCTATCTCTATTTTTCTATCTGTCACTCTCGGTCTCTCTCTCTCTGTTTTTTTATATCTATCTTTCTGTTTCTTTCTTTCTCTGTCTGTCTGTATGTCTGTCTGTCTGTCTGTCTGTCTCTGATTGTCTCCCTCTCTCTCTGTTTGTCTTTCTGTCTCTCTCCCTCTCTCTGTCTGTTTATCTGTCTGTTTGCCTGTCTGTCTGTCTGTCTGCCTCTCTCTCTCTCTCTCTCTCTCTCTCTCTCTCTCTCTCTCTGTCTTTGTGTCTCTCTCAATGTCTCTGTCTGTCTGTCTGTCTGTCTGTGTCTGTCTCACTCTCTCTCTCTCTTTTCACAATTCACACATCTGAATTTGGGTAAAACCCACCCGAGGTGAGGGGTGGGAATGACAACAAATGGGGTGTTGAATTCAAAACCTTCCCAGAAATTTTTCTTAGTTGTGGGTCTTGGTTTACTCCAGGAGTGAAATTCAGCAGGTTCTGGGGAACCGGTAGCAGAAATTTTGAGCAGTTCGGAGAACCGGCAAATATCACCTCTGGCTGGCCCCAGAGTGGGGTGGGAATGGAGATTTTGCAATATCCTTCCCCCAGGAGTGGGGTAGGAATGGAGATTTTGCAGTATCCTTCCTCTGCCACGCCCACCAAGCCATGCCCACAGAACCGGTAGTAAAAAAAATTGGGATTTCACCACTGGTTTAGTCCATCACTGGAAGTTTTAAAGAAGAGATTGGATAAACATTTTGTCTGAAATCATATAGGGTTTCCTGTTTGAGCAAGAGGTTGGACTAGAAGACCTCCAAGGTCCCTTCCAACTCTATTATTCTGTTATCTGTTCTGTTATCTGTTGATAGATACAGGTAGTCCTCAACCTACAACAGTTCTCGTAGTGACCCCTCAAAGTTACAACGGCACTGAAAAAAGTGACTTATGTTATGACCATTTTTCACACTTACAACCGTGGCAGCATTCCCCCCCCCCAAGGTCACATGATCAAAATCCAGACATTTGGCAACTGACTCATATTTACGACGGTTGCAGTGTCCTGAGGTCATGAGATTCCCCTTTTGCGACCTTCTGGCAAGCAAAATCAATAGAGAAGCCAGATTCGCTTAACAAGTGTGTTACTCACTTTAAAAAGTGCAGTGATTCGCTTAACAACTGTGGCAAGAAAGGTCGTAAAATGGGGCAAAGCCCACTTAACAATTGTCTCGTTTAGCAACTGAAATTTTAGGCTCTGTTGTGGTCATAAGTTGAGGACTACCTGTTTCACTGTTTCGGCCACTTGAACTACCAGGATTTGACCCCCTCCACTTATCAATAGCTGGCATTTTTTTCAAGGGTAGAATAAAATATTTTCTTGGGGGAAAAATTCCTTGATTGAAACAATATCCATTGGATGAAATAATCTGATTTTGCATTGCTGGGGAATGACAAGTGCCCTGCAGATTTTGAGCCCAATGGTTGTGTTTCAGCGGACACCTCTCCACAACACAGATTCACAGGTTCTTCTAGGTCAGGGGTCAGCAATCTGCGGCTCCAGAGCCAAATGCGGCTCTTTGGGCCCTCTGCTGTGGCTCCCTGTCAGGTGATCCCACCACTGGCTGGCCCCGCCCCTCGCCCTCCCCTCCCAGTCACTCCTTGCCTGGCCTGAGAAGGTAAGGGCAACAGCAGGGGATGGAGAAGTGACCAGGGCAGAGACAGAGAGATACAGAGAGAGGGGGAGAGAGAGAGAGACATAGAGAGATACAGAGAGAGAGGGAGGGGGGAAAGAGGGGAGGGAGGGGAGAGAGAGAGACATAGAGAGATACAGAGAGAGGGGGAGAGAGAGAGAGAGACATAGAGAGTTACAAAGAGAGAGGGAGGGGGGAAAGAGGGAGGGAGGGGAGAGAGAGAGAGACATAGAGAGATACAGAGAGAGGGGGAGAGAGAGAGAGAGACATAGGGAGTTACAAAGAGAGAGGAGGGGGGGAAAGAGGGAGGGAGGGGAGAGAGAGAGAGACATAGAGAGATACAGAGAGAGGGGGGAGAGAGAGAGAGACATAGAGAGATACAGAGAAAGAGGGAGGGGGGAAAGAGGGAGGGAGGAGAGAGAGAGAGACAGAGAGATACAGAGAGAGGGGGAGAGAGAGAGAGACATAGAGAGTTACAGAGAGAGAGGGAGGGGAGAGAGAGAGACATAGAGAGATACAGAGAGAGGGGGAGAGAGAGAGAGACATAGAGAGATACAGAGAAAGAGGGAGGGGGGAAAGAGGGAGGGAGGAGAGAGAGAGACATAGAGAGTTACAGAGAGAGAGGGAGGGGGAAAGAGGGAGGGAGGGGAGAGAGAGAGACATAGACAGATACAGAGAGAGGGGAGAGAGAGAGACATAGAGAGATACAGAGAAAGAGGAGGGGGGAAAGAGGGAGGGAGGAGAGAGAGAGAGACATAGAGAGATACAGAGAGAGGGGGAGAGAGAGGACAGAGAGATACAGAGAAAGAGGGAGGGGGGGAAAGAGGAGGGAGGGAGAGAGAGAGACATAGAGAGATACAGAGAGAGGGGGAGAGGAGAGAGACAGAGAGATACAGAGAGAGAGGGAGGGGGGAAAGAGGGAGGGAGGGGAGAGAGAGAGACATAGAGAGATACAGAGAGAAGGGGAGAGAGAGAGAGAGACATAGAGAGATACAGAGAAAGAGGAAGGGGGGAAAGAGGGAGGGAGGAGAGAGAGAGATATGTCAAGGATTTTGTGGTTCCCGGTGTTTTTTAACAACTGGTTCTCTGCCCTAATGACCGGCTGGGTGGTCGTGGCTAGAGGGGGTCATGTGACTGGTGGAAGTGAGTGACATCGAATTGGCCACGCCCATCCAGGTTTTGTGGCTCCTGGTTGTTTTCTTTTCTGTGGGAAACAGGTCCAAATGGCTCTTTGAGTGTTTAAGGTTGCAGACCCCTGTTTCTAGGTCCCTACAGGTACTCCTCAACTTACAACCATCCGTTTAGTGACTGTCTGAAGTTATGGAGAAGACTTATGACCAGACTTCACACATTTATGATGCATCGCTGCATCCCCATAGTCACATGATCAAAACTCAGTGCGCTCGGCAACCGACTCACATTTATGACGGTTTTAACACCCACGTGATTGCCATTTTTGCAACATTCCCAGCCAGCTTCTAACAACGACGTCAAAGGAGGAGGAAGTCCCATCCACTTAACGACCAGGTGATTTGCTGGCTTCCTGCCTAAAGTGGGATTAGAACCCACGACCTCCTGGAGATTGGCCCAGAATTACTCAGCTGGCATTTGTGCCTAAGGCGGGACTTGAACTCAGCATCTCCTGCTGAAAGAAAGATGTTCAGCAGCAGAAGGGAGCACCTGGGTGTCTCCAGGGACGGAGAGTTTCCTGCAAAATGTACCGTGAGCCTCGCGGTGAAGAATGGGCGGTGAAGATGACGGAGTTTGTAGAGATAACTAATTAACATTAATGCTGACTGGAAATCCCTTTTGGACTTTTTGTGTGAATATGTATGCATAGATGCAGATGACAGGGGGAAATATGAGTTATGTTGTAACCACAGAGTAAGAGTTTAATTTAAATAATTGTTTTAAAAGAAATTTTAAATTCAATCTTTTGTTCCTTCCTTCCTTCCTTCCTCTGACCCTCTCTCCCTCCCTCCTCCCTCCCTCTTTCTTTTCCTTCCTTCCTTCCTTCCTCTCTCCCTCTCCTTCTTTTCCTTCCTTCCTTTCTCCCCTCTCCCTCCCTCTTTCTTTTCCTTCTTTCCTTCCTCCTTCCTTCCTTTCTCCCCTCCTCCCTCCTCCCTCCCTCCCCCCCCCCTCTCTCTTTCTTTCCTTCCTCCTCCCTCCCACTCTCTTTCTTTTCCTTCCACTGTCCCCCTTTCTCTTTCTTTTCCTTCCTCCTTCCTCCCCTCCTTCCTCCCTCCCTCTCTCTTTCTTTTCCTTCCTTCCTTCCTTCCTCCTTCCTTCCTTTCTCCCCTCCTTTCTCCCTCCCCTCTTTCTTTTCCTTCCTCCCTCCCTCCCACTCTCTCTTTCTTTTCCTTCCATTCTCCCCCTTTCTCTTTCTTTTCCTTCCTCCTTCCTCCCCTCCTTCCTCCTTCCCTCCCTCCCTCTCTTTCTTTTCCTTCCTTCCTTCCTTCCTTCCTTCCTTTCTCCCCTCGTCCTTCCCTCCCTCCCTCTTTCTTTTCCTTCCTTCCCCCTTCCTTCGTCTCCCTCAGAGGTGGGTTTCAGCAGGTTCTGACCAATTCTGGAGAACCGGTAGCAAAAATTCTGACTGGCCCCACCCACATCTATTCTTTGCCTCCCAAGTCCCAGCTGATTGGGAGGAAATGCGGATTTTGCAGTAACCTTCCCCTGGATTGGGGAGGGAATGGAGATTTCATAATATCCTTCCCCTGCACACCCACCAAGCCACACCCACAGAACTGGTAGTAAAAAAATTTGAAACCCACCCCTGCTCTCCCTCCCCCTCTCTTTCTTCCCTCCCTCCCTCTCTCTTTCTTTCCTTCCTCCCCTCCCCCTTCCTCCCTCTTTTCCTTCCTTTCTTTCTTCCTTCCTCCTCCCTCCCTCCCCTCTCTTTCTTTCCCTCCCTCCCTCTCTTTCTTTTCCTTCCTTCCTTCCTTCCTTCCTTCCTTCCTTCCTTCCTTCCTTCCTCCTTTCCTCCCTCCCTCCTCTCTCTTTCTTTCCTTCCTCCCCTCCCCCTCCCTCCCCTCTCTCTTTTCCTTCCTTTCTTCCTTCCTTCCTCCTCCCTCCCTCCCCTCTCTTTCTTTCCCTCCCTCCCTCTCTCTTTCTTTTCCTTCCTTCCTCCTTCCTTCCTCCCTCCCGTCCCTCTCTCTTTTCCTTCCTCCTTCCTTCCTTCCTCCCTCCCTCCCTCTCTCTTTCTTTTCCTTCCTCCCCTCCCCCTCCCTCCCTCTTTTCCTTCCTTTCTTTCTTCTTCCTCCTCCCTCCCTCCCCTCTCTTTCTTTCCCTCCCTCCCTCTCTTTTCCTTCCTCCCCTCCCCTCCCCCTCCCTCCCTCTTTCTTTTCCTTCCTCCTTCCTTCCTTCCTCCCTCCCTCCCTTTCTCTTTCTTTTCCTTCCTCCCCTCCCCCTCCCTCCCTCTTTCTTTTCCTTCCTCCTTCCTTCCTTCCTCTCTCCCTCCTCTTTCTTTTCCTTCCTCCTCTCTCTTTCTTTTCCTTCCTTCCTTCCTTCCTTCCTTCCTTCCTTCCTTCCTTCCTTCCTTCCTTCCTTCCCTCTCTTTCTTTCCTCCTCCCTCTCTCTTTCTTTTCCTTCCTTCCTTCCTCTTTCCTTCCTCCTCCCTCTCTCTTTCTTTTCTTTCCTCCCCTCCCCCTCCCTCCCTCTCTCTTTTCCTTCTTTCTTTCTTCCTTCCTCCTCCCTCCCTCCCCTTTCTTTTCCTCCCTCCCTCCCTCTCTCTTTCTTTTCCTTCCTTCCTCCTTCCTTCTTTCCTTCCCTCCTTCCCTCCCTCTCCTTCCTTCCTCCCTCCCTCCCTTCCCTCTCTTTCCTTCCTTCCCTTCTTCTCCTTCCTTCCTTCCTCCTTCCCCCCTCTCCCTTTCTTTTCCTCCTTCCCTCCCTCTGTCTCTTTCTTTTCTTTCCTTCCTTCCTCTCCCTTAAATATTACTGCCTGTTACTTTTGTTCTTTCTTACTTAAAAAAATCTAATGACATTATTAGTAGAAAAAAAAAAGGATAGAAATAGTCAGGTTGAAAGTATAAGGTCTTCTGCCTTGGGGTTGGACTAGAAGACCTTTAAGGTTCCCTCCAGCCCTACAATTCTAGGTCTAATTATAAAGGCAACACCCCACTGAAGTTCATCAGGAAAGTAATGTTTGCTTACAAATCATGCCTGCTTGTCAGTTTGCTGTATCATTGTTGGGTTTTTTTAACTCCCCTGATCTGTTCTGTGTGTGCTTGGGAAAAGTTTCCTAGCTTCAGACAGCACCTGTTAACTCAACCAGGTTTGTTTGTCATCCCCTGATGTTTATTCATCTGGTTTTAGAGAACCCACCCACTCTCTTTGCAAGTAACCAGCAGTGCTTCTAATACAACTGCTGGTGGACAGCCAGTCAGCTGCAGATTAGGGAGTTGTGAGTAAGACCTCACACCTTGCTTATCCTTCACATTATTTGTGTATCCCCAAAAACCCAAAACCCAGTTCCTCATATTAGCAAGGGACCAAGCAACCACAGAGCAAAATTCCTTTATGTTGACATGAAGCCTTCAAAGCAAGAATACTCCTGTGTATTATTATCCCTGCTGATTCTGCCATCTCTGGTAAGTAAGAAGTTTGAAATTGCTTTTTTTTTTTCTTTCTCCATTCTTTTTTCCTCATGGGTTTGTTTACAAATATGTATAAGAGCATAATATTTCAGTGGGCAGAATTATTGAGGGGAAAAATTCAGAGAGGCTCTTTTGGGGAAGAAAAAAAATGGGATAGTCTGGGAACTCTGTATATTGAGAATATTTCAAACAATGCCAATGCCATTGCAGAAATCCAATTTCTTTCTTTTTTTTGCAGAGGTTGCAAAATAATTGAGAAAATTTATGAGGTTATGGGGGAAACAGAGATCAAGAAAGGATGAGTTGGCATGGGCTGAGAATTTGGTAATTGAGATAATTAGATGCCTAGAATTTTATTGCTAATTTAGCACTTAAAAGAGAAATTCTCTGCTTTGCTGGTCAATTTAAAGGAGGAAGAGGAGGATATTATAGGAGGTATAGACTTTCCTTCTGACAAAGAATACCAGAGATATAGAAAAACACATGCCCAGTCCCTTGGGTGCCACCACAACACTTTCTGGTTTGTCTAAAAATAGGCTGCATATCTGAAATATCAATGAAATAGAATTCCATTGAAGGAAAAGAAGCAGTTCTGAGATGTGAAGGATAAATAAATAAATAAAATACCATGCACCAGGAAAACACATATTTGGAATACTGCATCCAGTTTTGGTCACCACAATGTAAAAAATGATGTGAGACCCTAGAAAGAGTGCAGAGAAGAGCAAGAAAGATAGTTAAGGAGACTGAGACTAAAACCTACAAAGAACAGTTGCAGGAAATGGTATGTCTAGTTTAATGAAAAGGAGGACTAGGGATGGCATGATAGCAGTCTTCCAATATTTGAGGGTCTGTCACAGAGAAGAGGGGCTCCAATTAATTCTCCAAAACACCTGAAGGCAGGACAAGGAATAATGGAGGGAAACTGATCAAGGAGAGAAGCAACTTGGAACAAAGGAGAAATTTTCTGAACAAGTTAGAACAATGAATCAGTGGATAACTTCTCTCTAGAAGTTGTAAATACTCCAACACTGGAGGTTTTTTGTTTTTTTGTTTTTGTTTAAAGACACTGTACAATCACTTGTCTGAAATGGTATATAGGGTTTCCTGTCTGAGTAGGGGATGGACTAGAAGACCTCTGGGGTCCCTCCCAACTCTGTAATGATGTAATGATAATATAGAGGGTATAAGATTTCTTTCTGAGAAAAAATATCAGAGATGTAGATGAAAACACAGAGAAGCCTCCTGTGAGTGCCTCCCTGGCAGCTTCTTACTTGTCTAAAAATAGGCTGTATGTTTGAAATATATCAATGAAAACTCCTTGAGGGAGATTTGGGTAGTTGAGAGGTGTAAAAGATAAACAAACAAACAAACTCCATGCACAAGGAAAACATGGAGCAATTACTTTTGACAAACTGTACTCTCCTGCCTACTTCGGTTGAATGAAAAACTGGAAGGGAAGTACAGTTTGGTTTGTTTGAGAGGAGTGAAACATAAAATCTGCTTCAAAATTCAGCTTTTGTCCCCTTTGAGGGACAAAATTGAGGGGTCAAAATTAAGAATCAAAAGAGGGGAGGGAAATTATTGAAAATCAACATTCGGGGTTTGTTTATTTGCTTTAATGTTTTCGTTGGAGGTAGAATTGAAGCTGGAAGGGTGAAAGAGTTGCTAAAAATCAAAATTCAGGAGGTTTTCTTCCAAGTGAGGGTAAAATTGAAGGGGAAAAATATTGTTGAAAATCAGAATTCAGGGTGTTTCTCTCTCCCCCCCCCTCAATGGGGTTAAAATTAAGGGTTGAAGGGGAAAAATTGTTGAAAAATCTTCCCAATGTTGTGTATGTGTTTCTGTCTGTCTGTCTGTCTGTCTGTCTTTCTGTCTGTCTCTCTCTCTTATTCCATATTATCTCTTTCTGCCTTTCTATCTCCCTCTCTCTGTTATTCCATATTATTCTGTCTGTCTGTCTGTCTCTCTTCCTATCTGTCTTATTTTCAACATCTATCCATCATTCTTTCCCTATTTCTATCCTATCTATCTATCTATCTATCTATCTATCTATCTATCTATCTATCTATCTCTATCTCTATCATGTCTGTCTGTCTGTCTGTGTCTGTCTGTCTGTCTGTCTGTCTATCTATCTATCTATCTATCTATCTATCTCTATCATCTATCTCTATCTCTATCATGTCTGTCTATCTATCTATCTATCTATCTATCTATCTATCTATCTATCTATCTATCTATCTATCTATCTCTATCATCTATCATCTATCTCTATCTCTATCATGTCTGTCTGTCTATCTATCTATCTATCTATCTATCTATCTATCTATCTATCTATCTATCTATCTATCTATCATCTCTGTCATCTATTATCTATCATCTATCATGTATCTCTCTCTCTCTCTCTCTCTCCCCCCCCCTCTCTTTCTGTCTCTCTCTTCTATCTATTATCTATCTCTATATCTATTTTTAGAATGCTTTACAATTCATGTAACTGGCTCGAAGTTTAATTTCTTCACTGAGAACATCTCAACAAGTGAGTGAAAAATAACCGGAAAAACTTCTGACAAGCCCAAATTGTCATTAACATTTTTTTTAAAAAACCAACTTTGCAGTGATGTGACATGGCTTGGCTTTTAGCTTTATTTTCGGGAGGGGGCTATCTGTCCAGATGATAAACTTCAATTTTCCCGCCCTATTTTAATTCGTGTTTATAAGTTTTGCCAGATGGTACATGAGTCTGTCTTGAAATGTTAGGGGAAAAGAAGGAAGCTACTGTCATCTTGGGCATTGTGATATAATTGTGTGCAAAAGATGCAAATGTTGTCATTTGTATGAATTGTGACACCTTCTACCAGATGTCTATGTTGGGGAACCGGAAACGTGGGACACTGACCAAGAACTGATCTGATGGAACATCGTGATGATGTTCATAAGATGTGTCCTCCAGACTTGGGACAACTGACCAAGATCTGATGGAACATCATGATGATGTTTATAAAATGACATTAACAAAGCGACACAACAAACTTGGTAAAAAAGTTCATAACATTGGTGTAACTCCCTTAAAAACTGCCTTGCTTATCAATGGAAATTCTGGTCATAAGTCGAGGATTGTCTGTAACTGCATTTTGGAGGTGTTTTTTTTTTTTTCTTCCCCCAGTGCTGAAGATCTAAGGATTATGTTTACAAATAGAATTGCAGAATAATTTTTTTTTTCCTTTAGGAGAAACCTACAGAAATTTTGCCATTTCTCTCCTTACCCCAATTTTCCAAACCAGTTTTGTTTCTCTTCTCTGAACTTGACGGAATTTCAAATGCACACCAGTTCTTGATCATTTATATCGATCAGCAGAAAGGAAATATCCTTGGATCAGGGTCTCATGGGTAAAATATGCACAGGTAGTTCCCAAATTACAACAGTTCATTTAGTAACTGTTTCAAAGTTACAAATGCACTGAGAAAAGTGACTTATGACCGTTTTTCACACTTCTGACCATTGCAGCTCCCCAGTGGTCATCTGATCAAAATGGCAGTTGATTTATATATGATGACCATTGCAGGGTCCCAAGCAAAGTCAAGGGGGAAGCCAGATTCACTTAACAACCATGTAACTAACTTAACCTGCAGTGATTCACTTAACAACGGTGGCAACAAAAGGTCGTAAAACGGGGTAATATTCACCTCACAACTGTCTTGCTTAGCAACAAAAATTTGGAGTGAATTGTGGTTGTAAACGGTCACTCATGCCCTCGTCACTTCACGCCTGGACTACTGTAATGCTCTCTACATGGGGCTCCCCTTGAGGAGCACCCGGAGGCTCCAGCTGGTCCAGAATGCGGCCGCGCGGGTAGTTATGGGAGCAGCATGGCGCTCCCATGTGGCTCCCCTCCTGCGCGAGCTGCACTGGCTCCCTGTGGTCTTCCGGGTGCGCTTCAAGGTCTTAGTTACCACCTTTAGAGCGCTCCATGGCTTAGGACGGGGTACTTACGAGACCGCCTTCTGCCACCAATAGCCTCTCACCGCCCAGTACGCTCCCATAGAGAGGGGCTTCTCAGGGTGCCGTCAGCCAAACAATGTCGACTGGCGGCCCCCAGGGGGAGAGCCTTTTCTGTGAGGGCACCCACCATCTGGAACGAGCTCCCCCCAGAGATACAGAAGATTCCGGATCTGCGCACTTTCCGCCGTGCCCTCAAAACATTCCTGTTTCAGCAGGCGGGCCTGGCCTAACTTTCCCTTTATATTGCTTTTTGATTTTATTTTAAACTGGGATGTCTTGAATTATCTAGGACCATAGTGTTTAGTATATTTTAATTGGGTTTTTTATTAACGTTTGTATTACATGTATTTTTATTGTTCGCTGTTCACCGCCCTGAGTCCATTAGGAATAGGGCGGTATATAAATTTAATAAATAAATAAAATAAATAAATAAATAATAAATCAACGGACTACCTGTAATGGTTTAAATTGCTTTTATTTTTTCCTGTGCTTGTGCTGTACTATTAACAGTAACACGGTTGGAATGGACCTTGGAGGTCATCTAGTCCAACCCCCTGCTTACACAGGGGATCCTATACTATTTTTGACAAATGGCTGTCCAGCCTCCAGTGATGGGGCACCCACAACTTCCGAAGGTAATTTGTGATGAATGGTTAGGAATTTTCTCCTTAGTTTTAGGTTGCTTAGTTTTAGGATAGGGATGGGACTGTCATCTTTTCATTTATTATTTCTAGGTCCTGGCCATGGTTCAGACAGACTGTGTCCCCGTCATAGAGTGGAAACAAAACGAAACCAACTGCTTAGAAGAGATCCAGCTGCACATGAACGAAACTGCAGGTATACCCAGGTGGACCTGAGAAAAGCAGGGATTTGCCATTTCATTTTGCGATTTGAACATGCTGGGATCTCTCCTGAGAATCAATAATCTTGAGTGTTACTGCTGTATTGACAGTAGAGAATATACTAGACTCTAGAAGTATGCTTGGTACTCTCTGAGCTTGGATGTTTGCTTATAAGTGTTGCGGGATCTGACTAGGGAACATCATCAGAGCTAGAGGAGGAGGAGGAGGAGGAGGAAGGAGAAGGAAGAAAAAGAAGAAGATGGCGAGGAGGAGGCAGAGAAGGAGGAGGAGAAGGAGGAAGGAGAAGGAAGAAAAAGAAGATAAGGAGGCAGAGAAGGAGGAGGAGGAAGAGGAGGAGGAGGAGAAGGAGGAGGAAGGAGAAGGAAGAAAAAGAAGACAAGGAGGCAGAGAAGGAGGAGGAGGAAGAGGAGGAGGAGGAGAAGGAGGAGGAAGGAGAAGGAAGAAAAAGACAAGGAGGCAGAGAAGGAGGAGGAGGAGGAGAAGGAGGAGGAAGGAGAAGGAAGAAAAAGAAGACAAGGAGGCAGAGAAGGAGGAGGAGGAAGAGGAGGAGGAGGAGAAGGAGGAGGAAGGAGAAGGAAGAAAAAGACAAGGAGGCAGAGAAGGAGGAGGAGGAGGAGGAAGAGGAGGAGGAGAAGGAGGACTATGGCATCCTGGGTGTACTCTGAGCTTGGTGGTTTTCTTGCAGATGATTCAGGACCCACCTAGGTATCATCATCAGGGCTAGAAGAGGAGGAGGTGGAGGAAGAGGAGGAGGAGGAGGAAGAGGAGGAGGAGGAGGAAGAAGAGGAGGACTATGGGATCCTAGGTGTACTCTGAGCTTGGTGGTTTTCTTGCAGATAATTCAGGACCTGAACTAGGGAACATCATGAGGGCTAGAAGGGAACGGGCTTTGCAGGGAGAAGGAAGAATTTGGAGTCTAACCCTAAAGGGTACTTTCCACTCATTATTTGGGGGCAATTTTAAAGTTCATTCAATGGGTTGGTGAACTTCGGGCTCTTCTGTTGTGTTTCCCTTTCCAAGGATAATGGGGTTATTTTTCTTTTTCTTTCTTTCTTTTTTTTTTAAATGATTTTTCTTCCATTTGCAAAGGTTGTAAAAGAATATGGGACCAACTTTTATGTTGGCCGGATGCTAATCCTGGAGAGACTTATGCCTTCACCTGTCCAGGCATCATTTTCCACTTCACAAAGCAAACAGGTGAGAAACAGCTTCTTTCTTTCCTTCTGCCTCCCTTCCTCTCTCTCCTTTACTTTCTTCCTGTCTTCCTTCCTTCACTCATTCACTCATTCATTCATTCTTGCATGCATGCATTCATTCATTCATTCATTCATTCATTCATTCATTCATTGTCATTCATTCATTCATTCATCCACATTCATTCATTCATTCTTGCCTTCCTCTGTCCCTCCATTCATTCATTCATTCATTCATTCATTCATTCATTCATTCATTCATTCATTCATTCTTGCCTCCCTCCCTCCCTCCTTCCCTCCTTTCATTCATTCTTGCCTCCCTCCCTCCTTTCCTCCTGATCCTTCCTCCCTTCGTCTCTCCCTTCCTTCCTTCCTTCTGGATTTTGGTACATTTTGGCTTTGATCCAGACCCATGTAATTATTTTCTAATCTTCGATTTTTCTTTCCTTAGTACTTCTTAGTCCTCAGTTTACAACCACAAGTGAGCCCAACATTTCTGTTGCTAATCAAGACAGTTGTTAAGTGAATTTTGTCCTACTGAATTACCTTTCTTGCCACAGTTGTTAAGTGAATCACTGCAATTGTTAAGATAGTCTCACTGTTGTAAAGTGAATCTGGCTTCCGCATTGACTTTGCTTGACAGAAGGTCGCAAAAGAAGATCACATGACCCCTCAGGACATTGCGACGGTCATAAATACGAGTCAGTTGCCAAGCATCCAAATTTTGACTATGGAGATGCTGCAATGGCCATAAATGTGAAAAATGGTCATAAGTAACATTTTTCAGTGCTGTCATAACTTCAAGCAGTCACTAAATGAATGGTTGTAAGTTGAGGACTACTATCTCATGGAAAAGCATGGCTTAGTTTTCACACTTTTTTTGGGAATGAATTGTGCTTATAGGTAGTCGCTCAACTCATCCTAATTTCCTATGCAAGACAGTTATTAAGTGAGCTCTGGCTGTTTTTGCAACCTTCTCTTTGCCACCATCGTTAAGCAAACCACTGCAATTCTTAATTAAATGGTCATTAAACGAATCCGGCCTCCCCCATTGACTTTGCTTTGTGGGAAGGTTGCAAATGGTGATTGCGTGACACTGCAACCATCATATAAAGACATGCCTGTTGCCAAGCACCCAAATTTTGATCACATGACTGTGGAGATGTTGGGAAGGTTGTAAGTGTGAGGAGTGGTCGTAAGTCACTTTTTTCAGTGCTGTCGTAATGATCAAATGATCATTAAATGAATGGTTGTAAGTCAAGGACTACCTGTGGTTAGTTTTCACACCTCACAACAAGCCACAGTCAGTCACTATGGGTGTATATGTGTGTGTCACTCTCCAAGCAGATCAGGCAAGGATAAAAATTAAATTTTGTTCTTTATACACATTTAAACTCGATACGATTAGACTAAAAATCTTGATTTTACCTCAGCTGAACAGGATTTTTGGTTTCAACAGATAAATCTTCATTCCCCCATAATAGACACCATCTCTTCTTTCTAAAGTGGGTCAATTAACCTAATTGCTGTGATTTGACGAAATTGATGTATGTAATTGACATAATTAGGCGGTCGGGGTAAATTTACATCACTGATGTCATTCGCACTTGACAAGTGACGTGAATTTCGACATATGACATCAATTACGTAATTACTGAGATAAATAAACTGACCTCAATGGCAGACGTTTACACAATGGGTATAATTCTGGCAATTATGCACATTTGGATTTAATGAATATCCTTTAGTTATTGATTTAGTAGACTTGTTTGCCACCCATCTCATTTCGAGGTGACACTGGGCACCTTATGAATGAGCCTAATAAATAAATTCCCTGGCCTTGGGCTGTCAAATCAAGAATATAACAGAGTCATTCCCATGTATCAATATCACTTTGATTACAAATTATTATAAAATAATTGTGAGAGGATTTAGAAGAACCAGGGTCAAAAAAATTTTTTTGAAGAAAATTATGGAATGTGCTGAAATGAGCAAATTGACATTTGAAATTAGAGAACAAGTAGATAAACAATATTATAAGATATGGGATTTATTTTATCAATGGCTAGATAATAAAACATGGAAATGAAATAGGGATGAGACTATTATAACATAAGAACGGTAGAAATATACAAAATATAATACAAAGTTGTATGACTATTGTTGATTTAGGACGAAGAAATGAATGTTATAATATAAATATTTGAAAATAGCTTTTATGAAAAGAGGGGAAAGCCATAGTTAAATAAACGATTAATGAGGATTATATTACAAAGATACTTATTAGACTGGTAATATGAGAAATTAGATAATTAGTAAGTAATGAATATGGTGAGGAAGCACAAAAGACTTGTAACTGACCAACACACTGTTTGCAATTGTATGGATGATGGATTTATGTTTTATGTTTTGTTTTAAAAATAAAAAAATTCTTTCAAAAACATTTTGGGGTGGGGGACAGGATCTGATCTTTAAATAACACTCAAGGTGTGGTCCTTCATGGAACTACATTTACATGGAGGGAAGTATGCATTGGGGAACTCCAGGAACTTAGTCTCAGGAGCAGAGGCGGGTTTCAGCAGGTTCTGGAGAACCGGTAGCGGAAATTTTGAGTAGTTCGGAGAACCGATAGTAAAAATTCTACTGGCCCCACCCCCATCTATTCTCTGCCTCCCGAGTCCCAGCTGATCGGGAGGAAATGCGGATTTTGCAGCAACCTTCCCCTGGATTCGGGACGGAATGGAGATTTTACAGTATCCTTCCCCTGCCACGCCCACCAAGCCACGTCCACCAAGCCATGCCACGCCCACCAAGCCACACCCACAGAACCGGTAGTAAAAACATTTGAAACCCACCACTGCCCAGGACTCATCAGATCTGCAGGTAACACCAAGTTGACAGGAATAGCCAACACTCCAGAAGACAAGCTCAGG
>JAXLNS010000004.1:144101956-144161149 GCA_037215915.1 Pantherophis vulpinus
GTCATGAGATTAGGATGAATTGAGATAAACACCATCTTCCCCGTCAGTCACGGAGAGAAGGGGGTACCTGCAGCTCAGGGTTGAATTGTAGGGGTCCTTGGGGCTCTCTGAGCTCGGTGGCTTTTCTTACAGATGTTTCATGACCCTATTATGTAACACCATCAGTGCTAGAAGGGAGGAGGGTTACAGGGAGGAGGAGGAGGAGGAGGAGGAGGAAGAGGAGGAGGAGGAGGAGGAGGACTGTAAGGGTCCTTATTGCTCTCTGAGCTTGGTTGTTTTCTTGAAGAAGTTTAATGACCCAACTAGGTAACTCCAGGGGTGAAATCCAGCAGGTTCTGACAGGTTCTGGAGAACCGGTAGCGGAAATTTTGAGTAGTTCGGAGAACCGGCAAATGCCACCTCTGGCTGGCCACAGAGTGGGGTGGGAATGGGGATTTTGCAACATCCTTCCCCCAGGAGTGTGGAGGGAATGGGGATTTTGCAGTATCCTTCCCCTGCTATGCCCACCAAGCCACGCCCACCAAGCCACGCCCACAGAACCAGTAGTAAAAAAAAAAATTGGATTTCACCACTGGGTAATACCATCACTGCTAGAAGGGAGGGGGGTTTGCAGGGGAAAGGAGGAGGACTTGGTGCTCTCTGAGTTTGGGGGTTTTCTTGCAGGCATTTCTTGACCTAACTAGGTTACATCATCAATGCTAGAAGGAACTTGGGTTTGTGGAGAGGAGGAGGAGGAGGAGGTGGAGATTGTGGGGTCCTTGATGCTCTCTGATCTTGGTTGTTTTCTTGCAGATATTTCATGACCCAATTAGGTAACATCCTCCTCGCTGCAAACTCCATTCCCTTTTTTTTTTAAATTTAATTTAATTTTTAAATTTTATTTATATGCCGCCCTTCTCCGGAGACTCAGGACGGTTTACAATGCCTTAAGCAATAGCCTTCATCCTTTTGTATATTCTATACAAAGTCAGCTTATTGCCCCCCACAATCTGGGTCCTCATTTTACCTACCTTAGAAAGGATGGAAGGCTGAGTCAACCTTGAGCCTGGTGAGATTTGAAGTTGCAGTAATTGCAGGCAGCTGATGTTAATAACAGTGCTTTAGTCTGCTGCGCCTCCAGGGCTCTTGAACTGGTAAAGTTCCTTAGATGGGTCATGAGACGTCTGCAGGAAAACTACCAAGCTCAGAGAGCACCAAGGACCAAACCACAAATCAAGGTTTGCTTGATATCTCTGTGCTTCAGCTAACTAAAACTGAGAATAGGGTGACCGATACGATCTTGCAGTGGAGAACAATCTATCCTTGATTTCTCTCCGTGGCCATTTCGTGACCTTATGGAGTAACATCGCTTGGCCGCAAACTTGTGTCTCCAATTTCAGGCAAATCCCAAAGTGTGAAAGAGCTGCAGTGGGGATTTAACACTCATACTGTGTGTAACCTTGAAGGGGGAGTCCCATCCTTGGGGGGTGGGGGCTCATGGGAGTTACAGATGCAAAAAGTATGGGATTATCCCAGGGGGTCTCCAATCTTTCTGGCTTTGCGGACCGGAAGTGGGTGTGGGGAGGAGAGGGGATGGCTGCGTGGAAGCAGCAGGCACATGAATTCACACAAGCACCTCCATTTATGTAAGGGACAGGTGTGCACACCAGGGGTGAAATCCAGCAGGTCCTGACAGGTTCTGGAGAACCGGTAGCGGAAATTTTGAGTAGTTTGGAGAACTGGCAAATATCACCTCTGGCTGGCCCTGAAATGGGGAGGGAATGGGAATTTTGCAGTATCCTTCCCCCAGGAGTGGGGAGGGAATGGGGATTTTGCAGTATCTTTCCCCCAGGAGTGGGGAGGGAATGGGGATTTTGCAGTATCCTTCCCCCAGGAGTGGGGTGGAATGGAGATTTTGCAGTATCCTTTCCCCAGGAGTGGGGAGGGAATGGAGATTTTGCAGTATCCTTCGCCCAGGAGTGGGGAGGGAATGGGGATTTTGCAATATCCTTCCCGCAGGAATGGGGAGGGATTGGCGATTTTGCAGTATCCTTCCCCTGGAGTGGGGTGGGAATGGGGATTTTGCAGTATCCTTTCCCCAGGAGTGGGGAGGGAATGGAGATTTTGCAACATCCTTCCCCCAGGAGTGGGGAGGGAATGGGGATTTTGCAACATCCTTCCCCAGGAGTGGGGTGGAATGGAGATTTTGCAGTATCCTTCCCCCAGGAGTGGGGTGGAATGGAGATTTTGCAACATCCTTCCCCCAGGAGTGGGGTGAGAATGGGGATTTTGCAGTATCCTTCCCACAGGAGTGGGGAGGGAATGGAGATTTTGCAGTATGCTTTCCCTGCCACGCCCACCAAGCCACACCATGCCACCAAGCCACGCCCACAGAACCAATAGTAAAAAAAATTGGATTTCAACCACTGGTGCACACCCATCACACTGCACGCACTTACCTGCAACTCGCAAGGCCCGGTACCAGATTATACCGTTTTGGCACTGCTAGATTATCCTCTCCTTTCTGGCTTTCTCTGTGGCTCTCATTCCACCCAGGTTAAAGAAAATAGAGCTAAGCTTGAGCAATTAGGAAGGCCTGGATGAGATGTCAAGAAGGGATCTTGTAGGAGAAACAGCCTGGAGAGAGAGGGAAGCGTGAGAAAGGAACTCAAGACAACCCCAGATAAACATCTGATTTCTTTTTCATTCCAGCTTTCTTTCTTCTCAACGATCCAAATCATCTATACTGTGGGATACAGCATCTCAGCTGTCTCTCTTGCCATCGCAATCGTTGTCCTCCTTGCATGCAGGTATGTAGGTTTCCAGGATCCTGGAAGTAAAACTCAGGACAATATTTACATCCTCCTCCTCATTATTATTATTGTTGTTGCTGTTGTTGCTGGTCTTGAACTCACCGCCTCTTGGTGATTGGCCCAAAGTCACCCTGACAGCTTTCATGCCTAAAGTGGGACTAGAACTCCCCATCTCCTGGTGATTGGCCCAAAATCACCTAGCTGGTTTCCATGCCTAAAGTGGGACTAGAACTCACCATCTCCTGGTGATTGGCCCAAAATCACCTAGCTGGTTTCCATGCCTAAAGTGGGACTAGAACTCACCATCTCCTGGTGATTGGCCCAAAATCACCTTGCTGGTTTCCATGCCTAAAGTGGGACTAGAACTCACCATCTCCTGGTGATTGGCCCAAAGTCACCTAGCTGGTTTCCATGCCTAAAGTGGGACTAGAACTCACCATCTCCTGGTGATTGGCCCAAAATCACCTAGCTGGTTTCCATGCCTAAAGTGGGACTAGAACTCACCATCTCCTGGTGATTGGCCCAAAATCACCTAGCTGGTTTCCATGCCTAAAGTGGGACTAGAACTCACCATCTCCTGGTGCTTGGCCCAAAATCACCTAGCTGGTTTCCATGCCTAAAGTGGGACTAGAACTCACCATCTCCTGGTGATTGGCCCAAAATCACCTAGCTGGTTTCCATGCCTAAAGTGGGACTAGAACTCACCATCTCCTGGTGATTGGCCCAAAGTCACCTAGCTGGTTTCCATGCCTAAAGTGGGACTAGAACTCACCATCTCCTGGTGCTTGGCCCAAAATCACCTAGCTGGTTTCCATGCCTAAAGTGGGACTAGAACTCACCATCTCCTGGTGATTGGCCCAAAATCACCTAGCTGGTTTCCATGCCTAAAGTGGGACTAGAACTCACCATCTCCTGGTGATTGGCCCAAAATCACCTAGCTGGTTTCCATGCTTAAAGTGGGACTAGAACTCACGATCAACCTGTGACTGGCCCAAAGTCATCCAGCCACCTTTCTTGCTTAAGGCAGGACTAGAAGTCACAATCTCCCAGTTTCTACCCTGGGTCTTTAACCACTAGACCAAACTGTCTCTCCTTAGTGGCATATGTCTCACCTTAGGAAATATATCTTCCTCCCAACCCATTTCAGTTGTGTGTTCGACATTTATTGCATAGGGTTACAATATAAGTGCTGTACTTGCTGCAACAAATTTTTGGGGCTGAGCCATGCACTTATTTCCATTCTGCCGGTGAATACAGGTACTCCTTGACTTACGGTTAAGTTCAAAAAGATTCCCTCAGATGCTCGGGATGCAATTATCCACAATTCCAGCTTCCTCCACAACCATCATTATTTCTTGACAAATATATTTATTGCATGAAAAGTTCTACCTTTAGAACTTTAGTGCAATCAATTTACTTCTTTGATTCTTCCAAGCAGGGGTGAAATGGTCCCAGTTCGGACTGGATCACCCGATCCGGTAGCGATGAAGGCAGGTGGGTCGGGGAACCAGTAGCAAAAATCCCTGCCTCCCCCCCATTGCCCAGCTAAGCCGCGCAATCATCTGAGGCTTTTTGTCCCCAACAATCTGGGTCCTCATTTTACCCACCTTGAAAGGAGGGAAGGACGAGTCAACCTTCAGCCTGGTGAGATTCGATCCACCAAATTGTAGGCAGCCGGCAGTCATTAGAAGTAGCCTGCAGTACTGCACTCTAACCACTGCGTCACCACGTCTCATAGTACTACAGGTAGTCCTTGACTTACAACCATTCATACAGTGACCGTTCAAACTTACAATGGCACTGAAAAAAGGGACTTATGACCGTTTTTCACACTTACGACTGTTGCAGGATCCCCATAGTCACATGATCAAAATTCAGAGGCGTGGCAACTGGTTCATATTTATGACAGCCGCAGTGTCACGTGGTCCCTTTTTGTGACTTTCTGTCAAGCAAAGTCAATGGGGAAGCCAGATTCCCTTAACAACCACGTGACTCACTTAACAACTTTATCTGATTCACTTAATAACCTGGGGCAAGAAAGGTTGTACTACGGAGCAAAACTCACTTAACAACTGCCTTACTTAGCAATGGAAGTTTGTGGCTCAGTTGTGGTTGTAAGTCGAGGACTCCCTGCAATGCTTTAGGGAAACATAAGTTGGATTGACCCTTATGGATTCCCATCAGCCTAGTATATCTTCTCTCTTCCTGCAGGAGACTCCGATGCCCCAGGAACTACATCCATGTCCACCTTTTCTCTACCTTCATCTTGAAGGCCATTGCGATCTTCATCAAGGACGCGGTCCTCCTGGACGGTGAAGGGAGTGATTACTGCACCTTCTCCACGGTATGGGAGTGAAAAGAAGAGGGGTCATAGAATCCTAGGGCCTGAGGGAGCTTTGGAGATCTTCTAGTCCAACCTCACTGCTCAAGGTGGGAGAACTCATATCATCCTGATCAAATGGTTATCCCATCTATTTTTGATGGGATATCACCTCCAGTGATGGAGCAACGAGAACTTCTGAAGGCATCTTCTGTTCCATTGGTTAATTGTTCTCACTGTCAGGAAATTTCTCCTTAGTTCCAGGTTGTTTCTTTCCTTGATTAGTTTCCACCCGTTGCTTCTTGTCCTGCCCTCGGGTGCTTTGAGAATAGAATAGAATAGAATAGAATAGAGTAGAGTAGAGTAGAGTAGAGTAGAGTAGAGTAGAGTAGAGTAGAGTAGAATATAGAATAGAGTAGAGTAGAATAGAATAATAGAATAGAGTAGAGTAGAGTAGAGTAGAGTAGAGTAGAGTAGAGTAGAGTAGAATAATAATAGAATAGAATAGAATAGAATAGAATAGAATAGAATAGAATAGAATAGAATAAAATAGAATAGAATAGAATAGAATAGAATAGAATAGAATAGAATAGAATAGAATAGAGTTGAGCTGGGAAGGACCTTGGAGGTCTTTTAGTCCAATGCTCAAGCAGGAGAACCTAGACCATCTCAGATAAGTGACTATCCAGACTCTTCTTGAAAGCCTCCAAGGATGAAGCTCCCACATCTTCTGTTCCCTTGGTTGATTGCTCTCACTGTCAGGAAATTTCTCCTTATTTCCAGGTTGAATATCTCCTTGTTCAGTTTCCATCCATTATTCCTTGTCTGGCCTTCAGGTGCTTTGGGAAATAGCTTGACCCCCTCCTCTCTGTGGAAGCCCCTCAAATATTGGAAGACTTCTATCATGCCTCCCCTGGTCCTTCTCTTCACTAGACTAGCCATAATGCCCAGTTCTTGTAACCCTTCTTCATACATTTTAGTCTCCAGTCCCCTAATCAACCAGGTTGCTCTTCTCTGCACTTTTTCTAGAGTCTCAACATCTTTTTTATAGTGTGGTGACCAAAACTGGATGCAGAATTCTGGGTGTGGCCTTACTAAGGCCTTACAGAGTGGTATTAGTACCTCCCTTGATCTTGATTGTATCCCTCTGTTAATGCAGTTTAGGATTGCATTGGCTTTTTTGGCACACGGATGGCTCCTATTTAGCTGGTTGTCCACTAAGACTCCAAGATCCCTCTCACAGTCACTGCTATTAATTCTGGTTTCCCCCAGTCTATAGGTGTCCCTTTGGTTTTTCTTGCCTAAGTGTAAGGTAGTCTTCGACTTATAACCATTCATTTAGTGACCATTCGAAGTTACCAAGGGACTGAAAAAAAGTGGCTTATGACCATTTTCCACACTTATGACCGTTGCAGCCTCCCCATGGTCACGTGATCAAAATTCAGAGGCTTGGGAGCTGGCTCATGTTTATGACGGTCACAGCCTCCTGCGATCATGTGTTCCCCTTTTGCGACCTTCTGACAAGCAAAGTCGATGCGGAAGCCAGTTTTTCTTCGCAACTGTGTGACTAGCTTAACAACTGCAGGGATCCACTTAACAACAGTGGCAGGAAAGATCATAAAATCGGGCAAAACTCACTCAACCACGGACTCGCTTAGCAACAGAAATTTTGGGCTCAGTTGTGGTCATAAGTCGAAGACTATTTATAAATAATTACAGGCAGTTGGGATACAAAATGCATCTTTCCCAGTTATTTAGGCCTTCTCCCATCCTGCGGAGTCCTACCACAGAATTACAATGTTTGAAGGAAGCAGCAGAAGGATAATCGAGTTGAGGTTGACTTTTAGTTCATCCAGGATTAGAAACACGGACCCTTGTGCATTAGTCCAGGCCACGTCTGGCCCTCGGCTGGGAGACGAAGGTTGATATCTACTCTGGAAGCTCTCAAAACACTTGAGAAAGCTCTCAAAGGCAATATAAAGATGAAAGTTACTTTCAGGCGGCGAGGAATGGTGCCATTTCGGACACAAAATCCACCTTCAGTGTTTGTGTCGTAACAAAAGGAAGCTCTCAACTAAATGTCAGGGGAATCCACTTGATGACATTGATTGAATACACCAGGAATGGACATGTTGAGCGAGTAGCGTTACAAGCAAACCTCACGTAGCTCTCTACTCATATTTTTCTGCCTCCTTTGCAATCTTCCCTTGTCTTCAGCAATTTATCTGCATCTTCTGGGCTTTTGAGAGTTTGCCAAAGTTGCCCAAATCCAGTGGGGAAAATAACTTTGCATAGATCCTTCAAGGTTGGGTGGTACGGATGACTTCGATTCATCGAACGGAACAGAATAACAGAGTTGGAAGGGACCTTGTAGGTCATCTAGTCCAACCCCACCTCCTGCCCAAGCAGGAGATCCTAGGCCATTTCAGACAAATGGCTGTCCAATCTCTTCTTGAAAACTTCCAGTGATGGAGCGCCCAAAACTCCTGAAGGGAAGCTGTTTCACTGGTTAATTGTTCTCATTGAATTTCTCCTTCATTCTAGATTGGTTCTCTCCTTGATTAGTGTCCAACCATTATTCCTTCTTCTGGCCTTCAGGTGCTTTGGAGAATAGCTTGACTCCCTCTTCTTTGTGGAAGCCCCTGAGATATTGGAACACTGCTATCATGTCTCCCCTAGTCCTTCTTTTCATTGAACTAGACCTACCGAATTCCAGCAACCCTTCTTCATATGTTTCAGCCAGGGGTGGGTTCTAAATTTTTTTACTACCGGTTCTGTGGGCATGGCTTATTTTGTGGGTGTGGCTTGGAGGTCATGTGACTAGGTGGGCGTGGCTAGCTGGTCAGAGTCATTTCTGGAAGGTCCTCGCACTTATGACCAGTCCTCGCACTTACGACCCGACTCATTTGTTTGCTTTTAACACTGATCAGCTGTAGGACGGCCCTTGGAAGCCCCGCGGCAAGAGTTTAAACAGTTTTTTTCCCTCTAGTCATCAGCTGGGACCCAGGAGGCAGCAATAGATTGGGGGTGGGACCAAATAAAAGGTAAGAATAATGTGGGGGGGTGGGCAGGCAGGGGGGAAGAACCGGTTCGATGACGTCATATCGTCACCGCTACCGGCTCGGCCGAACCGGACTAAACCGGGAGGAACCCACCACTGGTTTCAGCCTTCAGTATCCTAATCATCTTTGTTGCTCTTAGAACCTTACTTTTTCCTCACCACTGAATTTCATTTTGCTACGTGGGGCCCAATGTCCTGTCAAGATCCATCTGGATCTTTCTTGAGCTCATCATCCGGGATGTTGGGGCCGCTATTCCTGCCAGGTTTCCTTTCCCAAGATGTTTAGAGAGAGGATTTGTTTTGAGTGAACCATGCCAATGAGAATTTTCCTTGAGATGTTTCCTTGCTTCTTCCACAGGCCGGATGTAAGATCTCGGTGGTCTTCCTTAACTTTTTCACCATGGCCAACTTTATGTGGCTCTTAGTAGAAGCTCTGTACCTCAACTACCTGCTCCTCTCTTCCTTCCCCCAAGGAAAGAAATTCTACTGGTGGCTTGTCTTCTTTGGATGGGGTAAGTCAGGCTGACCCACCCCCTTCCCTTGTATTTTGTTTTGTTTTTTTAAGTGATGGGATTAAACCAGGGGTGAAATCCAGCAGGTTCTGGAGAACCTGTAGCGGAAATTTTGAGTAGTTCGGAGAACCAGCAAATGCCACCTCTGGCTGGCCCCAGAATGGGGTAGGAATGGAGATTTTGCAATATCTTTCCCCCAGGAGTGGGGAGGGAATGGGGATTTTGCAGTATCCTTCCCCTGCCACTCCCACCAAGCAACACTACACCCACCAAGCCACGCCCACAGAACCGGTAGTAAAAAGAATTTGGATTTCACCACTGGATTAAACCACTAACATTGAAGGGATATCATTAACATGATATAGGGAACCAGTAAGGAACCTGGCTAGAAAGTGAGAGGAAAGTCACGGTTGGGTGACTTTGGACCAATCGCCAGGGGACTGGGAGTTCTAGTCCCGCCTTAGGCATAAAAGACAGCCGTGTGACTTTGAGCCAATCACCAGGTGACTGGGAGTTCTAGTCCCACCTTAGGCATGAAAGCCGGCTGGGTGACTTTGGACCAATCGCCAGGAGACTGGGAGTCCTAGTCCCACTTTAGGCATAAAAGCCAGCCGTGTGACTTTGGGCCAATCACCAGGTGACTGGGAGTTCTAGTCCCGCCTTAGGCATAAAAGCCAGCCGTGTGACTTTGGGCCAATCACCAGGTGACAGGGAGTTCTAGTCCCACCTTAGGCATGAAAGCCGGCTGGGTGACTTTGGACCAATCGCCAGGAGACTGGGAGTCCTAGTCCCACTTTAGGCATAAAAGCCAGCCGTGTGACTTTGGGCCAATCACCAGGTGACTGGGAGTTCTAGTCCCGCCTTAGGCATAAAAGCCAGCCATGTGACTTTGGGCCAATCACCAGGTGACTGGGAGTTCTAGTCCCGCCTTAGGCATGAAAGCCGGCTGGGTGACTTTGGACCAATCCCCAGGAGACTGGGAATCCTAGTCCCGCTTTAGGCATAAAAGCCAGCCGTGTGACTTTGGGCCAATCACCAGGTGACTGGGAGTTCTAGTCCCGCCTTAGGCATGAAAGCCGGCTGGGTGACTTTGGGCCAATCCCCAGGTGACTGGGAGTTCTAGTCCCGCCTTAGGCATAAAAGCCAGCCGTGTGACTTTGGACCAATCGCCAGGAGACTGGGAGTCCTAGTCCCGCCTTAGGCATAAAAGCCAGCCGTGTGACTTTGGGCCAATCACCAGGTGACTGGGAGTTCTAGTCCCACTTTAGGCATAAAAGCCAGCCGTGTGACTTTGGGCCAATCCCCAGGTGACTGGGAGTTCTAGTCCCGCCTTAGGCATAAAAGCCAGCCGTGTGACTTTGGGCCAATCACCAGGTGACTGGGAGTCCTAGTCCCGCTTTAGGCATAAAAGCCAGCCGTGTGACTTTGGGCCAATCACCAGGTGACTGGGAGTTCTAGTCCCGCCTTAGGCATGAAAGCCGGCTGGGTGACTTTGGACCAATCCCCAGGAGACTGGGAATCCTAGTCCCGCTTTAGGCATAAAAGCCAGCCGTGTGACTTTGGGCCAATCACCAGGTGACTGGGAGTTCTAGTCCCGCCTTAGGCATGAAAGCCGGCTGGGTGACTTTGGACCAATCCCCAGGAGACTGGGAATCCTAGTCCCGCTTTAGGCATAAAAGCCAGCCGTGTGACTTTGGGCCAATCACCAGGTGACTGGGAGTTCTAGTCCCGCCTTAGGCATGAAAGCCGGCTGGGTGACTTTGGGCCAATCCCCAGGTGACTGGGAGTTCTAGTCCCGCCTTAGGCATAAAAGCCAGCCGTGTGACTTTGGACCAATCGCCAGGAGACTGGGAGTCCTAGTCCCGCCTTAGGCATAAAAGCCAGCCGTGTGACTTTGGGCCAATCCCCAGGTGACTGGGAGTTCTAGTCCCGCCTTAGGCATAAAAGCCAGCCGTGTGACTTTGGGCCAATCACCAGGTGACTGGGAGTTCTAGTCCCGCCTTAGGCATGAAAGCCGGCTGGGTGACTTTGGGCCAATCCCCAGGTGACTGGGAGTTCTAGTCCCGCCTTAGGCATAAAAGCCAGCCGTGTGACTTTGGACCAATCGCCAGGAGACTGGGAGTCCTAGTCCCGCCTTAGGCATAAAAGCCAGCCGTGTGACTTTGGGCCAATCACCAGGTGACTGGGAGTTCTAGTCCCACTTTAGGCATAAAAGCCAGCCGTGTGACTTTGGGCCAATCCCCAGGTGACTGGGAGTTCTAGTCCCGCCTTAGGCATAAAAGCCAGCCGTGTGACTTTGGGCCAATCACCAGGTGACTGGGAGTCCTAGTCCCGCTTTAGGCATAAAAGCCAGCCGTGTGACTTTGGGCCAATCACCAGGTGACTGGGAGTTCTAGTCCCGCCTTAGGCATAAAAGCCAGCCATGTGACTTTGGGCCAATCACCAGGTGACTGGGAGTTCTAGTCCCGCCTTAGGCATGAAAGCCGGCTGGGTGACTTTGGACCAATCCCCAGGAGACTGGGAATCCTAGTCCCGCTTTAGGCATAAAAGCCAGCCGTGTGACTTTGGGCCAATCACCAGGTGACTGGGAGTTCTAGTCCCGCCTTAGGCATGAAAGCCGGCTGGGTGACTTTGGGCCAATCCCCAGGTGACTGGGAGTTCTAGTCCCGCCTTAGGCATAAAAGCCAGCCGTGTGACTTTGGACCAATCGCCAGGAGACTGGGAGTCCTAGTCCCGCCTTAGGCATAAAAGCCAGCCGTGTGACTTTGGGCCAATCCCCAGGTGACTGGGAGTTCTAGTCCCGCCTTAGGCATAAAAGCCAGCCGTGTGACTTTGGGCCAATCACCAGGTGACTGGGAGTTCTAGTCCCGCCTTAGGCATGAAAGCCGGCTGGGTGACTTTGGGCCAATCCCCAGGTGACTGGGAGTTCTAGTCCCGCCTTAGGCATAAAAGCCAGCCGTGTGACTTTGGACCAATCGCCAGGAGACTGGGAGTCCTAGTCCCGCCTTAGGCATAAAAGCCAGCCGTGTGACTTTGGGCCAATCACCAGGTGACTGGGAGTTCTAGTCCCACTTTAGGCATAAAAGCCAGCCGTGTGACTTTGGGCCAATCCCCAGGTGACTGGGAGTTCTAGTCCCGCCTTAGGCATAAAAGCCAGCCGTGTGACTTTGGGCCAATCACCAGGTGACTGGGAGTCCTAGTCCCGCTTTAGGCATAAAAGCCAGCCGTGTGACTTTGGGCCAATCACCAGGTGACTGGGAGTTCTAGTCCCGCCTTAGGCATAAAAGCCAGCCATGTGACTTTGGGCCAATCACCAGGTGACTGGGAGTTCTAGTCCCGCCTTAGGCATGAAAGCCGGCTGGGTGACTTTGGACCAATCCCCAGGAGACTGGGAATCCTAGTCCCGCTTTAGGCATAAAAGCCAGCCGTGTGACTTTGGGCCAATCACCAGGTGACTGGGAGTTCTAGTCCCGCCTTAGGCATGAAAGCCGGCTGGGTGACTTTGGGCCAATCCCCAGGTGACTGGGAGTTCTAGTCCCGCCTTAGGCATAAAAGCCAGCCGTGTGACTTTGGACCAATCGCCAGGAGACTGGGAGTCCTAGTCCCGCCTTAGGCATAAAAGCCAGCCGTGTGACTTTGGGCCAATCCCCAGGTGACTGGGAGTTCTAGTCCCGCCTTAGGCATAAAAGCCAGCCGTGTGACTTTGGGCCAATCACCAGGTGACTGGGAGTCCTAGTCCCGCTTTCGGCATAAAAGCCAGCCGTGTGACTTTGGGCCAATCACCAGGTGACTGGGAGTTCTAGTCCCGCCTTAGGCATAAAAGCCAGCCATGTGACTTTGGGCCAATCACCAGGTGACTGGGAGTTCTAGTCCCGCCTTAGGCATGAAAGCCGGCTGGGTGACTTTGGACCAATCCCCAGGAGACTGGGAGTCCTAGTCCCACTTTAGGCATAAAAGCCAGCCGTGTGACTTTGGGCCAATCACCAGGTGACTGGGAGTTCTAGTCCCACCTTAGGCATAAAAGCCAGCCATGTGACTTTGGGCCAATCACCAGGTGACTGGGAGTTCTAGTCCCGCCTTAGGCATGAAAGCCGGCTGGGTGACTTTGGACCAATCCCCAGGAGACTGGGAATCCTAGTCCCGCTTTAGGCATAAAAGCCAGCCGTGTGACTTTGGGCCAATCACCAGGTGACTGGGAGTTCTAGTCCCGCCTTAGGCATGAAAGCCGGCTGGGTGACTTTGGGCCAATCCCCAGGTGACTGGGAGTTCTAGTCCCGCCTTAGGCATAAAAGCCAGCCGTGTGACTTTGGGCCAATCACCAGGTGACTGGGAGTTCTAGTCCCGCTTTAGGCATAAAAGCCAGCCGTGTGACTTTGGGCCAATCCCCAGGTGACTGGGAGTTCTAGTCCCGCCTTAGGCATAAAAGCCAGCCGTGTGACTTTGGGCCAATCACCAGGTGACTGGGAGTCCTAGTCCCGCTTTAGGCATAAAAGCCAGCCGTGTGACTTTGGGCCAATCACCAGGTGACTGGGAGTTCTAGTCCCGCCTTAGGCATAAAAGCCAGCCATGTGACTTTGGGCCAATCACCAGGTGACTGGGAGTTCTAGTCCCGCCTTAGGCATGAAAGCCGGCTGGGTGACTTTGGACCAATCCCCAGGAGACTGGGAATCCTAGTCCCGCTTTAGGCATAAAAGCCAGCCGTGTGACTTTGGGCCAATCACCAGGTGACTGGGAGTTCTAGTCCCGCCTTAGGCATAAAAGCCAGCCGTGTGACTTTGGACCAATCGCCAGGAGACTGGGAGTCCTAGTCCCGCCTTAGGCATAAAAGCCAGCCGTGTGACTTTGGGCCAATCCCCAGGTGACTGGGAGTTCTAGTCCCGCCTTAGGCATAAAAGCCAGCCGTGTGACTTTGGGCCAATCACCAGGTGACTGGGAGTCCTAGTCCCGCTTTAGGCATAAAAGCCAGCCGTGTGACTTTGGGCCAATCACCAGGCGACTGGGAGTTCTAGTCCCGCCTTAGGCATAAAAGCCAGCCGTGTGACTTTGGGCCAATCACCAGGTGACTGGGAGTTCTAGTCCCGCTTTAGGCATGAAAGCCAGCCGTGTGACTTTGGGCCAATCACCAGGCGACTGGGAGTTCTAGTCCCGCCTTAACTGGGTGATTTTAGGCCAATCCCCAGGAGATGGGGAGTTCTAGTCCCACCTTAAGCATGAAAGCCAACTGGGTGATTTTAGGCCAATCCCCAGGAGATGGGGAGTTCTAGTCCCACCTTAAGCATGAAAGCCAACTGGGTGATTTTAGGCCAATCCCCAGGAGATGGGGAGTTCTAGTCCCACCTTTAAAAAAAGCCAACTGAGCGACTTTGGCTCAGTTCCTTTCTCTCGGCCCACCCCACCCGGTAGAGTTGTTGTTGTGGGGAAAATATGTGGAGGAAGATGTGTTGGATATTTTTGCCACCTTGAGCTGTTTGTAAAAATAATAAAGGCGGGATACACATAAACAAACTCAATGTGATGCGTATAGAATTATCTCTCTTTCCTCCCAATCCTTTAGCCATTCAACCAAGGGAGACAGAACACGTTCTAACAGCCATTTCCACTCACGGGCAAAAATAGCTTTCTCTAGTTGAGCTTCAGCATATGAAATCCATACTTTTGCATTACCTTGTGGAGTCGCAGGAACAGATAGATCTATCTTTAAAACGTTCACAGTTTTTTTCCAAGAGCATCATTTTAATTTGCTTCTGCTTAGCTCAAACTATTAACTTTTTTTTTTAAAAAAAGGCTGCAGAAAATGAGGGTAAATTCACACACATGCTACTCTTTACCTGTGAACAATACCCCTAATCAAGGAATTATCAACTCAGACAAACAAGCTCAAAGTGTATGATGGAGATGGGCAGTTAAGATGTTCGAGAAAGAGAGGAGAGGGGGGAGAGAAAGAAAACAAGAAAGGAAGGAAGGAAAGAAAGGGGTGCGAGAGAGAGAAAGAAAGAGAAAGGAAGAGAGAGAGAAAGAAAGAGAAGGAAAGAGAGAGAGAAAGAAAGAGAAAAAGAGAGAAAAAGAAAGAACAAGAGAGAGAAAGAAAAAAGAAAGGAAGGAAAGAAAGAAGAGAGAAAGAAAGAGAGAGAGAAAGAAAGAAAGAAAGAAGAGAGAAAAAGAAAGAGAAAAAGAGAAAGAAAGAAAATAAGACAAAAAGAAAAAAGGAAGGAAGGAAAGAAAGAAGAGAGAAAGAAAGAGAAAAAGAAAGAAAGAAAGAAAGAAAGAAAGAAAGAAAGAAAGAAAGAAAGAAAGAGGAGAGAAAAAGAAAGAGAAAAAGAGAAAGAAAGAAAACAAGACAAAAAGAAAAAAGAAAGGAAGGAAAGAAAGAAAGAAGAGAAAGAAAGAGGAAGAGGGAGATAGAAAGAAAGAGAGAAAGAAAGAAAAAGAAAAAAGAGAACACCAAGGACCCCACCATTAGAATCACCTAACCCCGGGACACTACGACCGTCATAAATACGAATCAGTTGCCAAGCGTCTGAATTTTAATCATATGACTATGAGGATGTCCCTTTTTCCAGTGCTGTCGTAACTTAGAGCAGTCACTAAACGAACGGTCGTAAGTGGAGGTCTACCCGTGTTTTCTACAAAGCCATCTCTGTTTGATGAACTAACTGGATGGTGGGCTTTAGCTAGTCCTGGGGACGTTTCACTGCAATTTGTAAAAGCTAAATGTAGAATATCGATTTTTCTTTTCTCTCTCTCCTTTTTTCTCCCACTCCTGCTGCAAATTCAGGGTTGTTTTGTGAATCCCCGGGAGGAGAGGGGAGGGCAGCCCTTGGCAGAGTTGAATGCATTCACAAATTCTCTTTTCTCTTTCTTTTCAAGGTTCCCCGACATTCTTCACCACCCTGTGGATATTTCTGAAAGTGTATTTTGAAGACATTTTGTAAGCCTGACCTTTTTCTCACATTGCTGCAAAGTTTGTGTGTTGTGTATGTGTGTTAATGGTGGGTTCCGCCCGGTTCCGCCCGGTTCGGCCAAGCCGGTAGCAGTGATGATATGATGTCACTGAACCGGTTCTCTTTGTTTGGGAACTGCCCCCCCCCCGCGTTATTCTTACCTTTTATTTGGCCCCACCCCCAATCTATTGCTGCCTCCTGAGTCCCAGCTGATTGGCTAGAAGGAAAAAAATTGTTTAAACTCTTGCCGCGGGGCTTCCAAGGGCCGCCCTACAGCTGATCAGTGTTAAAAAGGCAGTGTGGTGGTAGACCGGTGCCTCCAAAAACAAATGAGTAGACTGGTGCCTGCAAAAATAAATGGATAGACCGGTGCCTGCAAAAACAAATGAGTAGACCGGTGCCTCCAAAAACAAATGGGTAGACCGGTGCCTGCAAAAACAAATGAGTAGACCGGTGCCTCCAAAAACAAATGAGTAGACCAGTGCCTGCAAAAATAAATGGGTAGACCAGTGCCTGCAAAAATAAATGGGTAGACCGGTGCCTGCAAAAACAAATGAGTAGACTGGTGCCTGCAAAAATAAATGGATAGACCGGTGCCTCCAAAAACAAATGAGTAGACCGGTGCCTGCAAAAACAAATGGGTACACCGGTGCCTGCAAAAACAAATGGGTACACCGGTGCCTGCAAAAACAAATGAGTAGACTGGTGCCTCCAAAAACAAATGGATAGACCGGTGCCTCCAAAAACAAATGAGTAGACCGGTGCCTGCAAAAATAAATGGGTAGACCGGTGCCTGCAAAAACAAATGAGTAGACCGGTGCCTCCAAAAACAAATGGGTAGACCGGTGCCTGCAAAAACAAATGGGTACACCAGTGCCTGCAAAAACAAATGGATAGACCGGTGCCTCCAAAAACAAATGAGTAGACCGGTGCCTCCAAAAACAAATGAGTAGACCGGTGCCTGCAAAAACAAATGAGTAGACCAGTGCCTGCAAAAATAAATGGGTAGACCGGTACAGCTCTGCAAGCAGTTAAAAGCCTGGTAGACCAGGACCTCTGCTAAATCCTAAAGAATTGTCACATGACCATCAAGACACGCCCACAAAATAAGCCACGCCCACAGAACCAGTAGTAAAAAATTTTAGAACCCACCCCTGACACCTCCATGGTTAGTTACATGATCAAAATCCTGGCAATTGGCAACTGACTCATATTTATGACGGTCGCACGGTCCCATGATCCCCTTTGGCGACCGTCGGATAAGCAGAACCAATGGGGAAGCCGGATTCACTTAACAACCGTGTGGCTAACTTAACAACCGCAGCGATTCACTTAACAGCTGTCGCAAGACACAGAGGTCGTAAACTGGGGCGAGACTCATTTAACAAATGTCTCACTTAGCCACACTTAGAAATTTTGGGCAGAATTGTGTGGCTGTAAGCCAAGGACTACAGCTGTGTTCCAAAGTCAAAATTCAAATCGGCGAGCACCCCTGGCCATTCAAAGACCAGGCACTTCCAATTTAACAAAATTCACATGTACTTTGCAAGTTCTTGACAAAACTTTTATTCAGTAAAATCATACTGTATGTGGGATAAAATAACAATTTAACAGAGATGAAAGGGTCCCTGGAGGTCTTCTAGTCCACCCCCCTGCTCAGGCAGGAAACCCTATACCAGTGATGGCTAACCTTTGGCCGAGCAAAACCCCAAAATACAACATGGACACCCCTGCGCATGCGGCCTGCACCCCCTCACCCATTTTTGGCTTCCAGGTTGGTGCAGGAGGCTTTCCAAGCCAAAAACGGGGCACGAATGCACGTATGAAACCCCAAAAGGCAATGTGAGACCCCCTGCACATGCGGCCCGCCCCCCCCCCCCCCACTCTGTTTTGGCTTCCAGGTTGATGCAGGAGGCCTTCTAAGTTCAAAACACCCCCCCCCCCCAAAATGCAATGCAAATGGCCCCCATGCATGCGTCAGCCACCCCCCCCCCACGCATTTGCGCATGCATCCCCCGCATGCGCCCACCCCCCACGCATGCACGGCAGAGACCTGAAGACCAGCTGGCCGCGAACCCTCAAAATGCAATGCGGACGCCCCCTTGCATGTGGCCCGCCCCCACGCATTTGCATGTACATCCCCACATGTGCCCCCCCCCCCCTCCCCCTCCGTGCATGCACGGCAGAGACCTGAAGACCAACTGGCCTGCATGCACGGTGGAGCTGGGCTGGGCCGACAGCTGGCGTGCCCGCAGAGAGAGCTCTATGTGCCCCCCGTGGCAGGCATGCTGTAGATTCGCCATCACAGCCCTATGGCTGTCCAGTCTCATCTTTGAAAATCTCCAACGATGGAGCAGCCACAGCTTCTGAATAGAAACCGTTCCACTGATTAATTGTCCTCACTGTCAGGAAAGTTGTAGATTGCATCTTCTAGTTTGCTTAATGCATTGTAGGCCGCCCTGAGTCTCCTGAGAAGGGCGGCATATATAAATCGAACTAATAAATAATAAATAAATAAATAAATAGTTAATCACCTCAGGAGTAGTAGTCACAATCATCAGATTTGTGGACGATGCTGGTTACGGTGATATTCTACAAAACGTCCTCAAATTTGTGTGGATACGAACGGCGATCCTTCCTCCAATCTGATGCCCTCAGAAAAACCGCAGTCCCTCCGAAAACAAAGCCAAGGGAAATATTAAAATATTTATTTATTTATCTAATATTAAAATATCTGTTTATATAAGCATTAACCATCATATAACCATCATAGGTCTCTCTCTCCCTCTCCAGGTGCTGGGACACAAACCAGGATTCCCCTTACTGGTGGATTATCCAAGGCCCCATCATGGTCTCTGTCGCGGTGTGTAACTGGTTTCCAGTTTCCTTTATGTCAGTGGTAGGAATGGCAACTGGTTTTGCTGCCAGTATATATGAGCAAAAGACACACGGTGCTGATGGCCCAGTGTTCTCTGAAGGAAAGTCAAAAAAGTCAAAATGGCGGCCGCAGCCTTGTCATCAGCGCCCTTTCCTTTTTGATAGGTGTAAAAACGGCAAAGAAGTCATTCTTAATTTTAAAATACACTGACAACAGTCTGCTTAGTGACCGTTCGAAGTTACAATGGCACTGAAAAAAAGCGACTTAGCAACATTTTTTTTTGTTGTTGTTGTTGGTCTTTTAATGACCCCATAATCCCTTACATCAGGGTGGAGCGCGAGGTAACTGAATGGAGTTGAGTGTTTACTAGCCGGATGCCCTTCCTGTCACCAATGCAGTGTTCGCAGCAAATTGTGCCGAGAGAGAGAAATATTTGCTGCTACCTAGGATTGAACTCACAGCCTCCTGATTGTGAGGCGAGAGCTCCACCTCTAGGCCACTGCACCACTCACTTAGCAACATAAATGTTGGGCTCAAATGTGGCCATACATTGAGGACTACTTGTATGTTTTATAATATAAAAAAAAAATAACAAGGTTATATTTTTATATTATGATTATCATAACTCCGAGTATACAGTTATAACCCTTATCACAGAGTTGTGGCCACCATCTTGACTTTTCTGACCCCCTTGGACTTTCCTGATTTGAGCAAGGGTTGGGTTCAGTCCAAGACAACATTTCCAGTTGCTTGTTATTCTTGGTCCAAAGTTAGGACCTAAACGGAAAGGGAAAAAGAAAAGATTTAGAAGAAGTATCTGAGGGAAAGGAGATATGGGTGAAAAAATAGTCAAAATGGTAGCCGTAACAATAGAGTTGAAATCATCTGCCTGAAAGAATATAGAACGAAGCAACTTAATTTGTGAGGTTATTCAGAATTGTGGCAGATGTGGGAAGCCTATAAATTCGGTACTGGTGGTCCTTGAGTTACAACCATTCATTTAGTGACTGATTGAAGTTACACTGGCACGGAACAAATTAACTTATGACCAGTCCTCACACTTACAACCCACCACAGCATCTCCATGGTAAAGTGATCAAAATCCAGGTGTTTGGAATTTGGCCAGTGTTTATGACGGTTGAAGCATCCTGGGGTCATGTGATCACTATTTGTGACCTACCCAGCTAGCTTCCAAGCAAACTCCATGGGGGGGGGGGAAGAACCTGATTCACTTAATGACTGTGCAGTTCACTTAACAACGATTAAGTGCAGCGATTGGCTTATCCACCGTGGCAAAAAAAAAAAAGGTCGTAAAATTGGATTTGAGTAACTTTACAATCCTCTTGCTTTAGCAAATGGAAATTTGGGCCCCAACTGTGGCCATAAGTTGAGGACTACTTGTAAAGAAATACACGCACGGGAGAGGAAAAAGCTCATTTGAGCTGGGTTGAACTGAGGAGATATTGAGAAATATAAACCTGGTCTATTGACAAATATCCAGCGACAAATAGTTTGAGGATTGGAACAACTGTAATGAAGGGAAAATGGGACAGAAAATTCAGATCAAGGACAATCCATTAGTCCAGAGTTTCTCAATCTTAGTAATGTTAAGATGTATGGACTTCAACATCTAGAATTCCATGGTTAAGATAAGTGGACTTCAACTCCCAGAATGCCATGCTTATGTGGACTTCAACTCCTGGGATTTCATGCTTAAGATATGTAGACTTCAACTCCCAGGATTCCTTGCTTAGGGTAGCTGGACTTCAACTCCCAGGATTCCATGCTTAGGATAGGTGGACTTCAACTCCCAGGATTCCTTGCTTAGGATATCTGGACTTCAACTCCCAGGATTCCTTGCTTAGGGTAGCTGGACTTCAACTCCCAGGATTCCATGCTTAGGATAGCTGGACTTCAACTCCCAGGATTCCTTGCTTAGGGTAGCTGGACTTCAACTCCCAGGATTCCATGCTTAGGATATCTGGACTTCAACTCCCAGGATTCCTTGCTTAGGATAGCTGGACTTCAACTCCCAGGATTCCTTGCTTAGGGTAGCTGGACTTCAACTCCCAGGATTCCTTGCTTAGGATATCTGGACTTCAACTCCCAGGATTCCATGCTTAAGAGAGATAGACTTGGTGCTCTCTGAGCTTGGTTGTTAGACATTTCATTATCCAAACTACATAACACCATTAGCGCTAGACTTCAGTCCCCACAATTCCAAGCTGGCTGGGGAATCCTGGGAGTTGTAGTCCACCCATCTTAAGGTGACCAAGGTTGAGAAACACTGTATTAGTCACTGTTATTTCACTCTGTCTCACAAGTCCACATGTCTTAATGTGGGACTTAAACTCCCAGAATTCTTCAGCCAGCCATGCTGACTGGGGAATTGTGGGAGTTGAAGTCCAATGTCTTAAAGTTGCCAAATTTTGAGAAGCGAAGTTTCATCTCTTATTTCTGCAACCAGCACATTCTCTTTTTTCTCTGTTTCTTCTACACCAACAGATCAATTTCATTCTTTTCATCAATATTGTCCAAATCCTGATGAAAAAACTGCATCCCAGGGACATCAGTTTGAACAACTCATTTCAATACAGGTAAGACAGTGCAGGAGCAGCTATAAAGCGGGTTGGAAAATTCTTTCTCCCGCTACCCAAAAAAATCCTGTTCTTGAACAAGAAAACTTGAAAGAAAAGTGAAATTTACAAAAGTGCTTATATTTTCAATTTCATTCGATGTTACTGTGCTTTTGTTTTTGTTTGAATTGTAGTTTGGAGCACGCTGCGTGCAATCAGGAGTTTTCAATGCACAATATGAATAAATAAATAAAGATGAACAGAAGAGACAATAAAAAAATGTGGGCATTGCCATCTAAAGATTGGCTGGAGGGGAGGGAAGGATGGAAGGAAGGAAGGAGAGAGAAAGAAAGAAAGAAAAAGAAGGAAGGAAGGAAAAAAAGAAAGAAAGAGGGAGGGAGGGAAGGAAGGAAGGAAGGAAAGAAAAAGAAAGAGGGAGGGAGGGAAGGAAGGAAGGAGAGAGGGAGGGGGAGGGAGAAAGAGAAAGAGAGAAAGAAAGAAAAAGAAAGAAGGAAGGAAAGAAAGGAAAGAAAGAAAGAAAGAAAGAGGGAGGGAAGGAAGGATGGAAAGAGAGAGAAAGAAAAAGAAAGAAGGAAGGAAAGAAAGAAAGAAAGAAAGAGGGAGGGAAGGAAGGAAGGAGAGAGGGAGGGGGAGGGAGAAAGAGAAAGAGAGAAAGAAAGAAAAAGAAAGAAGGAAGGAAGGAAAGGAAAGAAAGGAAAGAAAGAAAGAAAGAAAGAAAGAAAGAAAGAGGGAGGGAAGGAAGGAAGGAGAGAGGGAGGGGGAGGGAGAAAGAGAAAGAGAAAGAAAGAAAAAGGAAAGAAAGAAAGAAAGAAAGAGGGAGGGAGGGAGGGAAGGAAGGAAGGAGAGAGGGAGGGGGAGGGAGAAAGAGAAAGAGAGAAAGAAAGAAAAAGAAAGAAGGAAGGAAAGAAAGAAAGAAAGAAAGAGAAAGAAAGAAAGAAAGAAAGAAAAAGAGGGAGGGAGGAAGGGAAGGAAAGAAGGAGAGAGGGAGGGGGAGGGAGAAAGAGAAAGAAAAAAGAAAGAAGGAAAGAAAGAAAGAAGGAAGGAAAAAAGAAAGAAAGAAAGAAAAAAGAAAGAAAGAAAGACAGGGAGGGAGGGAGGGAGCGAAGGAGGGAGGGGGAGAGAGAAAGAGAAAGAGAGAGAAAGAAAGAAAAGGAAAGAAAGAAAGACGGAGGGAGGGAGGGGGAACGAGAAAGAAAGAAAGACAGACAGACAAGGAAGGAAGGAAGGAAGGAGGGAGAAAGAGAAAGAGAAAGAAAGAACATTGCTTCGTCCAATAAATACTGTATGTGGGATGGCCCCATAGAGATGACAACGCTGACTCCAATGGAGTACACAAGTGCCCTCTAGTGGCCATTGCTACTTAAGAGTTCCTTCAGTTCTGTAAACTCTGCTTTTTCTTCCCTCCACCCCACTTCACCCCTTCCTTAGACGCCTCTCTAAGTCAACCCTGCTTCTCATTCCCTTGTTTGGAACCCATTACATCATCTTCAACTTCCTGCCCGAATACAGCCACGTGGGAGCCCGTCTCTACTTTGAGTTGTGCATTGGATCATTTCAGGTGAAGTACCACTGGAAGGTTTGTTGTGCAGGATAAGGGGGCCATCTTGCTAAAAAAAAGCAATATTATTATTATTATTATTATTATTATTATTATTATTATTATTATTATTATTATTATTATTATTATTATTATTATTATTATTATTATTATTATTATTATTGATGCATTTTAAAAAAGGGAGGATGAGCTTTGTCAGCCCTGCGAGATGTCCTTGACATATGACCACAATTTAAGCCAAAACTTCTGTTGCTAAGGGAGAAACTTGTTAAGTGAGTTTTATCCTGGTTTACAACCTTTTTTTGCCCCGATTGTTAACTGTGTTGGAAGAAAGGTCCACCTGGGTTCAGTTCCGAGTGGGGAGAAAGACACTGGGAACATGGAGGCTATTTGGAAAGTTGGTTTAATGGTGGACAGGACCACATGGTTTGAGGTCCTGAGCAATAGAGCACATGGGAGAGAGAGAGAAAGAAGGAAAGATTTATACCCTCTTTTGGGCCCCGTCTTGGAGCTTCCTGTTCCTGTGGCAAAGTCCTGTATTCTGATTGGTCGTCAGACTCCCATGCAGGGGTAACTTTGTAGGTTGTCTTGAGTCCCAGGCATGGTTGAATCTTGCAGGGTGATGCAATCTCCCCAGGTGCCATCTGGTGAGCTCTGTTGCTAGATAGATAGATAGATAGATAGATAGATAGATAGATAGATAGATAGATAGATAGATAGATAGATAGATAGATAGATAGATAGATAGATAGATAGATAGATATGGATGGATAGATAGATAGATAGATAGATAGATAGATAGATAGATAGATAGATAGATAGATAGATAGATAGATAGAAAGTTCTGTTGCTAGATGGGTAGAGGGCTAATCCTATCCTGTCCTGAGGGCCATGTCTTAATCCCATCACCCTGGAACTGAAAGGAAGTGCAGGGAACTGCTTGGTCTTTAAAACATGTTTTCCCTTTTCTCATCCAGGGAAATATATTCTGCCTTTTTAATGTTTCCTAAAATATTACCTAAAATATTATGAGTTTGTAGATCAGAAGGTCGGCAGTTCAGCGGTTCGAATCCCTAGTGCTGCGTAATGAGCGAGCTCCCGTTCCTTGTCCCAGCTTCTGCCAACCTAGCAGTTCGAAAGCACGTAAAAAATGCAAGTAGAAAAATAGGGACCACCTTTGGTGGGAAGGCAATAGCATTCTGTGTACCTTTGGCATTTAGTCATGCCTGCCAGATGATCACGGAGACGTCTTCAGACAGCGCTGGCTCTTCGGCTTTGAAACGGAGATGAGCAGCGCCCCCTAGAGTCGGGAACAACTAGCACATATGTGCGACGGGAACCTTTACCTTTACCTTAAAATATTTCATTCTTCTAGGAGGGCGATGGGTGCTAACTTTCTTTAAGTGAATCATGGCAGTGGTAAAGTTAGTAACACAGTTAACCAAAACCTTTATGTTATTCAGCAAGCCAGTTTTGTTAAGTGAGTTTTACAATCTTTTTTTGCCACCATTGTTATCACTAAGCGAATCATGTCACTAAGCAACTCGATTTTCTGACAAGCAAAGTCAAAGGGGGAAGTCAGATTCGCTTAACAACCGTGTTGTGAACTGAACAACTGAAGTGATTCGCTTAACATCCGTGGCAAGAAAGGTCGTAAAATGGGGCAAAATTCACTTTCTGTCTCGCTCAGCGACGGAAATTTTGGGCTCCATTGTGGTCGTAAGTCGAGGAACGCCTGTATATCCACAGAAATGGAGAGCGAGGTCGAGTAACGTCTGTGTTTCTCCTATTTTAGGGCTTCATCGTTGCCTTTTTGTACTGTTTCCTGAATCAAGAGGTAAGGAGCTTAATCATTGTCGATATTTCTGTGGCTGCAAAAGGGAAGCCATTATTTCTTTTTTCCCTCAGGTCAACCCAGGCCTCCAAAGATTACTCTAATTCCCTTGGTGAATGTACCACTCTCTGGAGAGATCAAGGCCTGGAGGATCTTGGAGAGTCGAGGGAGAGTTAAATTGCCTTTAATTGTTTTTAAATTGTCTTTTTAAAAAATGCAGTCGGAACAGAAGGAAAAAAACAGTGTTTCTCAGTCACAGCTTTAAGATGTGTGGACTTCAATTCCCAGAATCCCTTAGCCAGCCATGCTGTGAGTCGAAGCCAGGCATGCTGGTGGAGGGATTCTGGGAGTTGAAGTCTACAAACATTGGCTGGGGAATTCTGGGAGTTGAAGTCCACAAACATTGGCTGGGGAATTCTGGGAGTCGAAGTCCACACATCTTAAAGTTGGCAAGGCTGAGAAATGTTGCTTTCTCCCACTCTTCTGGCTGCCCCTTTCCTGAACTTGAGATGGATGAGGCATATTTTGGTAGCTCTCAAACGATGTTGTCATGCAGGAAATCTATTTATGTGGTTGCTAGGAGTCGAAAATGACTTCTCAACACATAATGAATCAATCAATCTTGAGGAAGACCAAAAACACAGTGGGAGAGGTTTAAGAAAATGCCGATCAATGGAAAAAAAAATAAATAAATTCCTCCTTTAGGCCAGGCTAGGATGAGTTGGGCGGCATATACCGAAAATAAATAATACAGGAAGTCCTCAATTTATGACCACAACTCACCCCAACATTTCTCTTGCTAAGCAAGAAAGATGTTCATTGAGTTTTGCCCCATTTTGCGACCTTTCATGCCACAGTTGTTAAGTGAATCGCCGCAGTGGTGGGTTGCCCCCGGTTCGGACCGGTTCGCAAGAACCGGTAGTAAAACCGGCGGGAGGCTCCGCCCACTGACCCAGACGTCATCATAGGTGATCTGCGCATGCGGAGAAGTTTCTGTAAAGGTAAGTAGAACCCACCCCTGAATCACTGCAGTTGTTTAATTAGTAACACGGTTGTTAAGTGAATCTGCCTTCCCCATTGACTTTGCTGGTCAGAAGGTCGCAAAAGGAGATCAAGTAACCCTGGGACACTGCAACCGTCATAAATATGAATCAGTTGCCAAGTGTCCGAATTCTGATCATGCAACCATGGGGATGTTGCATTGGTTGTAAGTGTGAAAAATGGTGCTAAGTCACTTTTTTCAGTACCGGTCACTAAACGAACGGTGGTAAGTTGAGGACTACCTGTATTTCATTATTAATCTTGGTATCTATTTCTAGTTATAGGTAGTCCTCGACTTACAACCATTCTTTTAGTGGCCAGCACTGAAAAAAAGATAGTTATGACCAGTCCTCACACTTATGACCAATCCTCACACTTATGACCACCACACCATTCCCCACATACGTGATCAAAATTCAGTTGCCTGGCGACTGGCATGTTTTTATGACAGTTTCAGTGTCCCAGGGTAGTGTGATTCCCTTTTGCGACCTGACAAACAAAGTCAATGGGGAAGCCAGATTCACTTAACAACTACGTGACTAACTTAACAACTGCAATGACTCGCTTAACAATTCTGTCCAGAAAGGTCGTAAAATGGGGCAAAACGCACTTAACAACTATCTCTCTTTAACAATGGAAATTTTCAGCTCAGTTGTGGTCATAAATTCGAGGACTACCTTATAAAACGAATAAATGATTTTTCCAGTAATGGCAGCTATTGTTATTTTCAAGGTACAAACAGAACTTTGCCGGAAATGGCGAGGCAACAATTATGAATTTATGATGCCTTCTAGGAGGAAGAAGAACAAATGGACGGTGCCCCCGAGTTCCGGAATCAAAGTGACAAACTTGATGTTTAAGAATTAATTGAGATCAGCGTTTTTCAACCTTGGCCGCTTGAAGATGGGAGGACTTTAATTCCCAGAATTCCCCAGCCAGCAAGACTGGCTGGGGAATTCTGGGAATTGAAGTCCATGCATGCTGGCTGAGGAATTCTGAGAGTTAAAAGTCAGTTTAACAACGGGTTCGGTGATCGCGCGTTTCGCGCGCCTGTGTACTTTTACAAATACGAATCTTCTGTGTTACCGCTTGGGAGTAACACAGCTGAGGCGCGGCAATCCGCCAATCAGCTGAAAAGATAAAGGTAAGTAAAGCCCAAGAGCGGGCGGGCCAATCTGATCGTCGGAGCGAACCGGTTTGCCCGAACCGGTAGAATCCCACCCCTGGTTGAAGTCCATGCATGGAAGCAAGGGAATTTTGGGAATTGAAGTCCATGCATGCTGGCTGAGGAATTCTGGGAGCGGAAGTCCACATATCTTCCAGCGGCTAAGGTTGATCAACACTGACCCTGTGAATAGCGAAAGTACAAATCTCCATCAAGATTCAACTCCGAGCTCGGAGATTTATCATGATTTCTTCAAGGCTGCAGCTCTCATCCACAACGGAATCACCTCATCTCATTTTCGATGTTAAGTGATATGTTAAATATTGTGTAGGGTGTGCGTTGGCAGATGTACTTAGCTCCACACCCCTCGCCTTCTTAACGAGAAGTAACGTAATGTGACTACAAGGAGCCCTTGATTTGAAACAACAATTCGTTTAATGACAGCATTGAAAAGATTGACTTATATCTGGTCCTCGCACTTACGACCGTTGCGGTATTCCCAACGGTCAGGCGATTAAAATTCAGGCACCGGGCGACCATATATTGATGATGGATGCAGAGTTCTGAGATCGCCCTTTGCAACTTTCCCAGCTGAGTCAATGGAGAAAGCCAGATTCACTTAATGACTGTGTGACTCACTTAACAGCTAGGATGATTTGCATAACACCTGCGGCAAAAAAAGGTCGTTAAAAAAAAGTATGGCTCACTTAGCAACCCCCTTGCTTAGTAATGGAAGTTCTGGTGCTAATTGTGGTCATAATTAGAGAACTATCTGTAATGAGAAGCTCGGCATTCAGCGGTAAAAGTTTGAAATGGTCCCTGCTTTAGTGTGGCTGCCAGTTTGAGCTGGAAATATAAGGGCAGAAGATCAGACAGAACAGTCCTCAACGTATGACCAAAATTGTGCCCTAAAACTCTGTTGCTAAGCAAGCCAATTGTGAAGTGAGTTTTGCCCCATTTTAAAACCTTTTCTCCTGCAGCTGTTAAGTGAATAGCTATAGTTAAGATAGTAACATGGTCGTTGAGTGAATCTGGCTTCCCCATTGACTTTGATTGACAGACGTTCACAAAAGGAGATCATGTGACCCCCATCCAGGGAATGCACCTGCGCCCGGCCTCAAAAAGGTGCTTAAATAGGACGGCATAGAGCCGGGGCGGATGGACTGGCCCAGCCACAATTTCCGCTGCCGGTTCGAGCGAACCAATCCGAACCAGCTGAATACCACCTCTGATGCCAGCATCCCCATTTTGACTGTGGGGATGCCGCAACATTGTGAAAAAACAAGTCGCCGGCCACTTTTTAAAGTTGCATTGTAACTGCAGACAGTCACTAAACGAATGGTTGTAAGTCGAGGGCTACCGATATGCTTTGCCCGAACCTCTAAAAACCGTAACCTTAGTTAATATGCGTAGTAGACAATCAGGTTGTGTTCGGACCGTTTCGGCGTTGTATTTTTTAACCAAGCTCACCCGTTGCCTTGTTAAATATTCCTCGCCTGTCTCTCACCCCCCAACCCCCTCAAAACAATCCTTAGTGAAACTCAGCGGTTGTGTAATTGCTTTCTATGGGCCTCTGCTCTCTATTATTGCTCTCTACAGGTACTTTGGTAAAACATCATCACCTTGACGTATCTTGAAAACTGCCGTTGCGTTAAGAATTGCTTCTGTGTAGTCGTGTTTCAACAATGAAGACCGTGTTACTTTTTTTGATGGCTAAATGTTACAAAAACGCACAAAACCAGTGGCATCAAAAATAACCCTTCCATACCAGTTTAAGAGTATATACGGGCACGCAGGGAGGACCGGGTTTATTAATGATGCTCATTGTTTCATGCAGGGATCTCCAAAATCGGCAACTTTTAAGACTTGTGGACTTCAACTCCCATGAATTCCCCAGCTGCAGAATATTGGAAGTACACAAGTCTTAAGAAGTTGCCAACTTTGGAGATCCCCGGTTTTAATGGAAACGATCAAAAATAAGGACACAATTTCAGTCACAGGCAGATTATGCAAAAAAAAAAAAAAAAAAAAAAAGTGTGACACAGCTGATATTTATTTCTCAAGTAATGCAGGAGACAGCTGGGACAGCCCTATAGAGAGTCCTCAACTTCTGATTGCCATTGACAATTTTGGTCGTAAATCGTGACAGTCGTAAAGCAGATCATCAGACAACCAATCCAATTTTATCATCTTTTTTTGTGGTGGTTGTTAAATGACTGTAGTGATGATAAAGCAACAGTCATGATTCATTATTCAGTAAATGGCAAAGTCTGAACGGTTTTGCTGGAAACCAAAAGTACATATATCTGTTTTGGGTCAAACTGTCATAAATTGTGGCCATGTGACTGCAGGACTTAAAAGATAGGCCAGTTGCAAAGGCCATATGACTGGGCAGAGAGGTGGATATTGGAACTTTGTAACCGGGTCGTAAATACCCTTTTTGGGGTCCGTCATAAGTTTGAATGTTCACTAAGTGACCGATCGTAAGTTGAGGTCAACCTGTATTTCATTTGGATGAACATTACAGGCATTTAAATATGCAGCAGAAAAGTGACTGGTCATAAGTCAAGGACTATCTGTGTTTCATTAGGATGAACACTAGGGGTCCATTTAATGTGAAACAGAAGTTGAACATACGATGGTCAACTTACATGGTCAATTTACATGGCCTCCTTTGTAGATTAGATTTATCTGTCTCTGGCTGCCCCAGAGACAGACAGACAAAGATGGTGTAACAATCTGAAATCTTGGGTCCCATAAATGTATATTGAAAGGCAGAAAGAGATCATGCACACCATAACATGACCCCGTGGAGACTTCCATTCTTCTGGTCTCCTACCTTCTGCAAAGCTTTCCTAGAAGGTTTCAGAAGCCAAGTCAAAAGATTATTGGGTCATGGATACTGGCTGTAGGTTGAGAATCAACATGGACAAAATTTGGGGCAACAAGAGATAAGGATGGAAGAGAAAATATTTGTAGCTCAGGGTTGAATTGTGGAGTCCTTGATGTCCTCCAAGCTTGGTTGTTTTCCTGAAGATGTTTTATGACCCCACTAGGGAACATCATCAGTGCTACAAGAGAGTGGGGTGTGCGAAGTGAAGGAGGAAGAGGAAAGCAAGAAGGAGGCAATGACTATGGGATCCTTGGTGCTCTCTGAGTTTGGTGGTTAATTTTGCAGATGTTTTATCACCCAACTAGGTAATATGATCAATATTAGAAGGGTGGATGGTGTGCAGAAGAGGAGGAGGAGCAGGGGGAGGAGGACTGTGGGGTCCTTGGTTCTCTTTGAGCTTGGTTTTTCCCTGCAGACATGTCATGACCCAACTAGGAAACATCATCAATGCTACAAGGGAATGGAGTGTGCAGAGTGGAGGAGAAGGAGAAGAAGAAGAAGAAGAAGATGGAGAAGAAGAAGGAGAAGGAGAAGAATTGTGGTGTCCTCGGTGTTCTCTGAGCTTGGTTGTTTACTTACACAGATTTCATGACCCAACTAGGTAACATCATCAATGGCAGGGGCTACCAAAAAAAGCCTCCCTTCTAGAACTGATGATATTACCTAGTTGGGTCATGAAATGTCTGTAAGAAAAAAACCATGCTCTGACAGCACAATGGACCCCTAACAATTAGAGCTGTGATCTGTTGAGATTCTGCTTCATTGTGAGGAATTGGGGGGCTTAGATGGACCAATGTTAAGAATGCATCTAGAAATGAAGTCAAGAAGCCCCCTTCTTTGTGAGCATATTGCCTTAAAAATGAATAAATTTTCCAAAATTCCGATCACCGTGTGTGGTTTCTCACTCATTAAGTTGCAGAATAACCAACTCTTAGTGCGAAGAAGCAACTGCTGTGTCTTCTTAACATCTGATTTGACGAGTTGCAATCTCAAAAGTTGTTATGGAAACTTCATCCTTTAGTGTCCTCCAGAAAATCCCTGTTTGTTTACCGGGAGTGGGGTGGAGATGCAGCCACTAATCACAACTGAAAAGGTGGAAAATTGACATCTATGGATGCCTGGAAGATCACAGTGTAAATTGGGCTGGCGGAAAGTGTTAGATTGATCATATTCATGTAATTATCTTGAAGGAAAAAAATAATGAAGTTTTCCTGGCTCTTGTTTAATGCGGCTTTGAAGTCGAAGGAACAAGAATTAATTCAGGGAACTTGTCAAGATTAAATCTATGCCCTCCGGCAATTAATTGAGTTCTCAGTCCTGCAAAGAGAAATTACCCAACTTTAATATGATTATTTTTTTTTTCCACGCTGTTGTGTTAGAACTAACAGCTTGACAAAGTCCAAATTGTTATAAACCCATCTGAACGTAGAGAAATGTCGGGTGTGGCTGGGCGCGAGTTTGCCTGTAAAATTTGGCACAATTTAACTTGTGTGTTTCAAGTAGCATAGTATTATATCCCGGGGGAATCACCTGAAGTATTAGTACCACTTTACAAAACCTGAGTAAGGCCACGCTTGGAATAGTGCATCCAGTTTTGGTCGCTGCAAAAGTTGAGAATTTGGAAAAAGTGCGGAGAGGAGCAATTAAGATGGTTAAGGGCCTGGAGACAACAACTTATGAAGTACAGTTGTAGGATTTGGGTATGTCTAGTTTAATGAAAAGAAGGACTAGGGGTGACATGAGAGCGGTCTTCCAAAGTCTCAGAAAAGGGGGTCATCCTATTCTCCAAAGCACCTGAGGGCAGGACAAGAAGCAACGGGTGGAAACTCATCAAGGAGAGAGGCAACCTGGAATGAAGGAGGAACAGTGAGAACAATTAACCGGTGGAACAACTTGCCTCCAGAAGTTGTGAATGCTCCGTCGCTTGAAGTTTTCAAGAAGACACTGGACAGCCCCTTGTCTCAAATTGTATAGGGTCTCTGGCTTGAGCAGGGGATTGGACTAGAAGACCTCTAAGGTCCCCTCCATTATTCTATAAACATTGATCTAATTATACACATATAAGTCTTCCCCCACCTCCATCTCTTAAAAGAGAAATTCTGCCGCCTTTAGTGGAGCTCAGAATCGAATTCGGCCAACTTCAAACTTGGTTGTAACGGAGAGTGGACCAACACAACTGACTTGATTGGCTGTTGTCTTGGATAAATCAGTCTTGTGAGCTGTTTCAGCAAAGTTTCTCAACCTTCACAGCGTTAAGATCTATTTTTTAATTATTATTTATTTATTTATTTTTATATGCCGCCCTTCTCCGGAGACCGGCTTACAATGCGTTAAGCAATAGCCTTCATCCTTTTGTATATTTTATACAAAGTCAGCTTATTGCCCCCACAAACCGGGTCCTCATTTTACCCACCTTAGAAAGGATGGAAGGCTGAGTCGACCTTGAGCCTGGTGAGAATTGAACTCGCAGTAATTGCAGGCAGCTGGATGTTAAATGTTGCCTTAGTAGGTGGCATTAGCCTCCTACGCCACTCAGGCTCCTATGGACTTCAACTCCCAGAATTCCCCTGCCAATTTGCTAAGTGACTATTTAAAGTTGCAACATTGAAAAAAGTGACTTACGACCGTTATTCAAACTTAATGACAGTTGCAGCATCCCCAATGTCACGTGATCAAAATCCAAACACTTGGCAACTGACTGGTATTTATGATAGTCGCAGTGTCGTGGGGTTCATGCTATCCGCTTTGGGGGCCTGACAAGCAAGGTCAAAGGAGAAACCAGATTCACTTAACAACCGTGTTACTAACTTAAGAACTGCAGTGTTTCACTTCACAACTCTTGCCAAAAAAAAAAAAAAGTTGTAAAATGGGGCAAAACTCACTTAGCAACTATATCGCCTAGCAACAGGAATTACGGTCTCAATTCTGGTTGTAAGTCAAGGAAACTTGACTTACAAGTTTCCTGTAAACATGATAGTTGTGGCATCATCCCAGGGTCATTTGTGATCTTCCCAGCTGGCTTCTTGAGAAGCAAAATGATTCGGGAAGGCCAGATTTGCTGAATGACCATGTGATTCGCTTTACAACCGGGGCAGAAAAGGTCACAAAACCCAGGTGTGGCTCACTCCAGCAGGCCTGACTCCTAGAGCTGTGATGACAAACCTATGGCACACGTGCCACAGGTGGCACGTGGAGCCATATCTGTGGGCACGCGAGCGTTGCCCTAGTTTAGCTTCAGCGCGCATGTGCACGCTGGCCAGCTGATTTTCGGGCCTTCCGGGCCCAACGGAAATCCAGGCCTCTGAGAGGTGGGGAAGGCTGTTTTCACCCTCCCCAGACTCCTAGAAAGCCTCTGGCGCCTGGGGAGGGCAAAAAACAGTCCTTCCAGTCCCACCGGAAGTCGGAAAAGGGGCCGTTTCCGGCCTCCAGAGGGCCTCCAGAGGGGTGGGGAAGGCTTTTTTCGCCCTCCCCAGGCTCCTAGAAAGCCTCTGGAGCCTGGGGAGGGTGAAAAATGGGTCTACCGGGTCCACCGTGCCATCACGTGCCAAAAGCAGGGGGAACGTGAGAATCGCGCACGCATGCGCAGGGGGTGGGGTGCATTGAATTATGGGTATGAGCATGTGTGTGTGTGACCCCCCCTGCGCTCCTCCCACTTTTGGCGCACAACAGCAAAAAGGTTAGCCATCACTGTCCTAGAGCGTGTCAAATTTCAATTTCCAAACATTAGTGGTGCTCAAAAGCTGTGACTTGTCTTGGGGATTGTAAAGATGTTTTGGTTACTTTAATATAATTAATATAATTAATATACTTTAATATAATTAATATAATGTTTGGTAATTAACTACATAAATATCATAACCTTTTAATGTTGGATCCCCCCTTGCTTACTGTATGTTAGGGATGTCAAACTCAAGGCCCGCGGGCTAGATTGGCCCACGGGGTGCGGGGTGTGGGGCCACCCCGGAAATAGTGAGGGATCGGCCCATGGTGCCTCTGCCAGCGAAAACGAGGTCCCAAGCTCCATTTCCGGCTGCAATGACTTCCTGCAACCCTCTGCCAGCTTAGGAGCCGTTCTTCCTTCCCAAGGATCAGCCCACGGATTTCCATTGCTCTCCTCTCCTCTGCCTTCTGCGCATCCGTGTGTCAGGCACTGGACCCAGCTGTTCCTCCTCTTCCTCATCTGCCATCCAGACCTGGAGGCTGCTAACTCTAATGCAGCTGTTAATGCGGCCGCGCGGGTGATTATGGGAGCGACGTGGCGCTCCCATGTAACACCTCTCCTGCGTGAGCTGCACTGGCTCCCGGTGGTCTTCCAGGTGCGCTTCAAGGTATTGGTTCTCACCTTTAAAGCGCTCCATGGCTTAGGGCCAGGGTACCTACGAGACCGCCTGCTGCTACCGATAACCTCCCACCAGCCAATACACTCTCACAGAGAGGGCCTCCTCAGGATGCCGTCGGTCAAGCAATGTCGGCTGGCGGCCCCCAGGGGGAGAGCCTTCTCTGTGGGGGCACCCGCCCTGTGGAATGAGCTACCTCCTGGAATACGACTGATCCCGGACCTCCGGACCTTCCATAAGGCCCTGAAGGCTTATTTATTCCAGCAAGCCGGCCTAGCCTAAATGGTTTTTAATGAGATTTTTAAATTTATAGACTTGGGGTTTTAAATTGGGAGGCCGATTGATTTAATCTCTTTTAATTATCTTAACTTTTGTATTGTATGTATTTTAATTTTGGCTGTTCACCGCCCTGAGTCCCTTTTGGGAGAAGGGCGATACACAAATAAAATAATAAAATAAAATAAAATAAAATAAAATAAAATAAAATAAAATAAAATAAAATAAAATAAAATAAAATAAAATAATAAAATAAAATAATAAAATAAAATTAAAATAAAATAAAATAAAATAAAATAATAAAATAAAATAAAATAAAATAAAATAAAATAAAATAAAATAAAATAAAATAAAATAAAATAATAAAATAAAATACTCTCTGTCTGAAGGCTAACGGAGGGCCCAGGCTCCGCCTCTGTCTGTTTCTCTCTCTCTTTGCTAGCTCCATTCCCTCTTCCCCCTCGGAGATCTCAGGTTGCCTTGATGCCAACTCTGACTCCCACGCCTCCTCCTCCTCCTCCTCCTCCTCTGATTTGGCTGCTGGAGGGGCCGGTGGCCGACAGGCCACAACATCAAGTCTCTCCCCAAGCGGGCAGATGCAACACCTGGAATCAATCAACCTGCCAGGATTAGGAGCGCAGCCAGGGTGCATGGAAAGCGCTGCGCATCTGGTCCCACAAATGTGGAGGGTGGCTTCTTCCAGCACCCAGGGTGAAGTGGTGGTATTCAGCCGGTTCGGGAAAATACCACCACTTAGTGGTAGTGGCGACCTTGGGGTGAGGCTGCTCCCGCCCACACCCCGCCTACCTGCCCTGGCACTATGCCATCCTATTTAGCCGCGTGCATGCGTGCAAGCCACACATGAGAGCAAAGCGTGTGCATGGAAGGTATGCACGTGCTCACATTTTCAGTGTGCAGTAAAATTATTTGAAACCCGCCTCTGCCGTGGTGTCCGCTGGACGGCCCCTTCCAGCTCAGCAGTGCTGCTTCAGCCCCACTGCCTGGCCCCCCGCTTCTGGCCAGATTGGGTGAGCCACAGTGAAGGGCTTTTGGTGATGTTTGCTGAACAAACTGAGCCCCACCTGCCCTCCCAACTCCACTCCTCTCAATTCCCAAAGTCACTGGGTCTCCAGAAAAAAAAACCCAGTGCAGAATCGATGGCAGAGGTCCCCAAACCCCAGGCCGTGGCCGATTCAGAACCGGATCGTGGGAGAGGCTGGCTGTTCACATGCAGAGCTGCACTGGTACGAGTGGCGCCCCAAAGGCTTCTCCATGCCCAAAGCTTCTGCTTCTGTTTATAAGCACTCTGTGCTTAGAGCTTGAAGCATTGCTAGGGACCCCACACATCCAGTTTACGGTCTGTTTCTGTTGCTTCCCTCTGGGAGGAGGTTCCGGAGTAGGACAACCAGGTTCTGGAACGCCTAGGCCAGTTCGTTCCCACAGAGAGGGTCTCCTCAGGGTGCCATCAGCCAAGTTATGTCGGCTGGCGACGCCCAGGGGGAGGGCCTTCTCTGTGGGAGCCCCAGCCCTGTGGAATGAACTGCCCCCGGAAATTCGTAAGATATCTGACCTCCGGGTGTTTCGCTGCGCATTGAAGACCCTGTTGTTCCGCCAGGCCGGACTATCAATACAATAGTTTTAAATTGGGGTATTTAAATTTATTGGGGTTTTAAATTTGAGCCATTTATTTAATTATTTTAAATTTTATATCATTGTTTTGTTTGTGTTTTTAAATAGGCTGTACACCGCCCTGAGTCCTTCGGGAGAAGGGCGGTATAGAAATAAAATTATTATTATTATTATTATTATTATCCGTCTGGCAAACTCACAAGATTCTTTCCTTCCCCACCCCATGCATCTGTGTATGTTTGAACTAGACTGTGATGTTTCCCTTTGTCATATATGTGTGTCAGAGGTGGTATTCACCAGTTCTGGAGAACCGGTAATGGAAATTTTGAGTAGTTCGGAAAACTGGCAAATGCCACCTCTGACTGGCCCCGCCCCCATCCATTCTCTGCCTCCCGAGTCCCAGCTGATCAGGAGGGAATGGGGATTTTGCAGTAACCTTCCCCTGCCATGCCCACCAAGCCACGCCCACCAAGCTATGCCACGCCCACCAAGCCACACTCACAGAACTGGTAGTAAAAAAAAAAATTGAATCCCACCACTGATGTATGTGTATATGAGTATATGCATAATAGTTATTTTTTGAGAGCTGAATGCAATACATTCAATATTTAATTGTTCTGTTCTCTTCTGTTCCCGTTCCTATCCTATCCTATCCTATCCTATCCTATCCTATCCTATCCTATCCTATCCTATCCTATCCTATCCTCTTCTTCTATTCCTATTGCCGTTGTTGTTCCTATCCTATTTCTATTTCTATTTCTTATTCAATTCTAGTTTCTATTCTATTTCTTATTTTATCCCATTCTATTCTATTCTATTCTATTCTCTCTCTCTTTATTCTATTCTATTCTATTCTATTCTATTCTTCTATTGTTAGGAGGCAATATGCTATTTAGTATACTGTCTTTGGTGTAAGCTGCCTGGAGTCTTCGGAGAGTGGGTGGCATAGAAATATGAATAATAAATAATAAATAAATAATAAATAAATAAATATCCTATCCTATCCTATCCTATCCTATCCTATCCTATCCTATCCTATCCTATCCTATCCTATCCTATCCTATCCTATCCTATGCTATCGAAATCCTTCAGAGAATTGATCTCACACTGCTTCTGGCTTCCCATCCCTTTGCAAAAGCTTTTGGCACAGGGAAGTCTGAAGGAACTGCAAAACTGAGCCCCAAAGTCTTCTCTCTTGCGTGAGTGGAGTTGTGTCTGTGTGGGTGTGTGCGCGTGACAGCCCATCACTCACACAACCCAGTTCCCTTCTCCTCCTCCTCCTCCCCCCCCACCCAGCTAGGCCGCTAACCACAAAGTTTGGGGACCACTGATGTACTTACTGCGTGTCCTTCCAGGAGAATCCTTGGACCGCTGAGATTTTGAGAAAGATAAAGCAGAGCGCCACTAGATGGCAACCTGTCCTTTAAAGATGGCTTTTTTGGTTGACAGCTGCCCTGTTTCTCTCTCAACCGGCATGAAACCGCCTCCTGCAAAATAATTTGGGGGGGGGGGAAAAAAGCCTCGGTGGCTTGAAAAATGGATTGAAAAGGACTCCAGGGCTCCGTAACTGGGAACACCCGTAATGTCTTTCCTCCTCCCCCCCACATCCCTTGTTGGCATTTCTTTTTGCAAAAGATAATAACCGCAAAATTGCGGCCTTCCCTGGTAGCTGGCAGGATGGATTCAAGCAGAACGTGACTTGTTAGAAATACGAAATGAGTAAACAGAGTCTGTGTTTCTTAACCTCGGCAACTTTTAAGACAATTCTCAGAATATCTCCAGCTAGCAGGCTGGGTAAAGAATTCTGGGAGTTGAAGTCCACACACCTTAAGGTTTTTCAAGATTGGGAAACACTGGTTAAAGGGCTTCTCACAGGGATGGGATTCAGCCGGTTCGTAATTTACATCCGGTTTGCCAAACTGGTAGTTGCAAGGACTGGTTGGCCTCCGCCCATCCCTCCCCTCCCAGGAATCTCCACACAGCCCGTTTTGGATGCCAGATAAGTGCAGGGCCTGCATAGAGGCTCTGGGAGGGCGAAAAACAGGTCTCCCAGAAGTGCCAGAAATCTAGAAACAGGCCCGTTTCTGGCCTCCGGAGGGCCTCAGGAGCCCAGGGGAGGCCATTTTCGCCCTCCCGGAGGCTCAAAGAAAGCCTCTGGAGCCTGGGGAGGGTGAAAAATAGGCCTCCTGGAAGCTCCGGAAGTCTGGGAATGGGCCCGTTTCTGGCCTCTGGAGGCCTCCGAAACCAGGGGGGGTCATTTTCGCCCTCTCAGAGGCTCGAGGAAAGCCTCCCGAGCCTGGGGGTGCAAACCCCCCCCTATAGTGCAGGAGGCTGAGTAGGCCATGCCCACAATGGCCACGTCCACCCAGCAACTGGGCAGAGAACCAGTTGCTAAAATTTTTGAATCTCACTTCTCATAATTTAAGGCTGCATATAGCAATAGCACTTAGACGTATATACCGCCTCACAATACTTTTACAGCTCTCTCTAAGCGGTTTACAGCGTCAGCCTACTGCCCCCAACAATTGGGGTCCTCATTGTACCCACCTCAGAAGGAAGGAAGGTTGAGTCAACCTTGAGCCTGGTGAGATTTGAACTGTTAAACTGCTGGCAAACTGCTGGCAGCCAGCAGTCAGCAGAAGTAGCCTGCAGTACTGCACTCTAACCACTGCGCCACCACGACTGATATAGGTAATTGTCATCTTACAACCATTGGTTTAGTAACTGTTTGAACTTATAATAGCGCTGGAAAAAATGACCGATGTCCATTTTTCACATTTACGACTGTTGCACCGTCCCCCTGGTCACGTGATCAAAATTTAGACACTTGGCAACTGGCATGTACTTATGACAGTTGCAGTGTTCTGCAGATCTTTTGTAACTTTCTGACAAGCAGAGTTACTGAGGAAGCTAGATTTGCTTTACATTGGTGTGTTGGAAGAAAACTCCGGTCCAGTTCCAATCCGGGAGAATGACGCAGGGGCTAATGAATTTGGAAGCAGGCTGCAGGAAAGTAGGTCTCTGTTTATTTGGTAGCCAGAAACTAGTGACAGCAACATGTTTCTGGGGTGGCTGACAAAATACGGTTGAGAGTAGATGGGCTTTTATAAAAGGATAGTGACAGGATAGTGGGCCTTTATACATTTTGGGGGCTTTGTGATTGAGATGCCTGTTTCTATGCAATAATATGTCCTTTAATATTTTAATGCCTATTGTTAGATTCCTATGGAATCATGTAGGGGTCATGGCTGGCTCTACAGGCAAAAGGGGAAATGCAAATTCTAGGTGTTTTGTTTGTCTGAGCTAATCTTGTCAGTTTCCGCTCCTTGCCTTTTGTATTGCCTATTTGGAGTTTCTGGCTGCTCTTTGCTTATGAATAGAATGGGCCAGCTTTCTGAATGGATACAAAATATCCATTCAGGGGAAATATTTTATTCTGTCTCTTTAATATTTAGAATAAAGAATATTTTATTCTGGGGGAGGGGGGGTGTCTTCCTACACGTGTGACTAATGTAACAGCTACAGTGACTTACTTAACAACTGTGGCAATTAAAGGTCGTAAAACGGGGCAAAACTCACTTAACAACAGTCATGCTTAGCAACAGAAATGTTGGGCTTGACTGTGGTGGTAAGTCGAGGACTATCTGCGTTACATCCTGATGATGGGATTCAAGGCAGGAAAATTCACAGAGAGGAAGAAAAACAGTGCAGTTTTGGTAACTTAAGGGATTTCTGAACGCCTCCCCCAAAAAATCAAATTAAATTAAATCGAAGTCTTTACAAAGGAGTAAAACGATACTGTAGTAATTCGGGATCGTCTCAGATGGGAAGGAAACTCTTTTTCAGTTGTTCTTTCCATCCTTAATTTTTAAAAAAAATAACACCACAATTTGGTGGAAGCTGAAGAAAACAACTTCTGGGTTCCATTACGGTCATAAATCGAGGACTATTTTACATAAAGGAAATGCCAAGGTGGTGGTGGTGGTGGTGGTGAGGAAAATGGGTGGGTGAAAGCTCCCTGGCTCCAAGCTACAAATTAAATCAAATTAAAGAAGAAGCAGGCAGGCAAGCAGAAACAAGTGGAAATGACTCTCGTTCCAACAGAGTCGCTTTTATTTTAAAAAAATCTTTTTTTTTTCTTCTTCATCTGCTTCGCTCCTCACCCAGACTTTTAGAGGGTGGACAGGTAAATGAAAACCTAGGCAGCACTTAAAAGCTACTTACGACTTGTCACCTGGGAAATTAGGACCATTAAGGAAAAGGAAAAGCAACAGAGAGAAAGAAAAGGAGAAAGAAAATGTATTTTTCTCTTGCTCTCTCACACACGTACACACAACACACACATACTCACACACACACACACAAATGCTACTCCCTGTAGATCACTACGCGGAGTCTATAATCAAGAGGAAACCGAGGATTGTAGGTTGCTTAGAGCTCAAACAATGATCTATCATCCATTTACAAGTGTGTCTTTCTTCCTTTAGAATAGAATAGAATAACAGAGTTTGAAGGGACCTTGGAGCTTCTAGTCCAACCCCCTGCTTAGGCAGGAAACCCTACCCCACTTCAGACAAATGGTTGTCTAACATCTTCTTGAAAACCTCCAGTGTTGGAGCATTCACAACTTCTGGAGGCAAGTTGTTCCACTGATTAATTGTTCTCACTGTCAGGAAATTTCTCCTTTAGTTCTAAGTTGCTTCTCTCCTTGATTAGTTTCCACCCATTGCTTCTTGTCCTGCCCTCAGGGGCTTTCTTAGAAGGGGTACTTTAAAAAGGGGGGGGGGTGTCATGTGATCTTATCATCCAGGGTCGGCCCCCATCAAATAGAGCAGACCAGGACATCAACTTCCAAGGAAGTCAAGTTATTTTGACAGGTGGTCTTTAACTTACAGACACAATCGAGCCTAAATTTTTCCATTGCTAAGTGAGACACTGGTTAAGGGAGTTTGGCCCCGTTTTACGACCTTTCTTGCCCGATTTGTTAAGTGAACCGCTGCAGTTGTTAACGTTAGTCACATGGTTGTTAAGCGAATCTGGCTCCCCCATTGGCTTTGCATATTGCAAAAGGGGATCGCGTGAATTTGGGATACTGCAATCGTCATAAATACACGCCGGTCCGAATTTTGATCCAGGTGACCCCGGGACAGTGCAACCGTCGTAAATATGTCTTATTTGCCAAACGTCTGAATTTTGATCCCGTGACTGTAGGGATGCTGCTACAACACTTGTGTGAAAACTGGTCATAAGCAGCGGTGGAATTAAGCCAGTTTGGACCGTTTCAGGCGAACCGGTAGTTCCAATGATCAGCTGGCCACGCCCACCTGCACTCACCCTATCCTGTCCTATGTTTCCTTCTTTCTAATTTGCATGGCACATCTGATTTCCGCACCTCTGCTGTTCTACTTACCAGGGCTGCCTTAGAAGCAGGGATGAAATTCAGCAGGTTCTAACAGTTTCTGGAGAACCAGTAGCAGAAATTTTGAGTAGTTCAGAGAACTGGCAAATACCACTTCTGGTTGGCCCCAGAGGTTTTTTTTTAAAATTTGATTTATATGCCGCCCTTCTCCAGAGACTCAGGGCAGCTTACAGTGCGTTAAGCAATAGCCTTCATACTTTTCTATATTTATACAAAGTCAGCTTATTGCCCCCACAATCTGGGTCCTCATTTTACCTACCTTAGAAAGGATGGAAGGCTGAGTCGACCTTGAGCCTTGGCGAGATTCGAACTTACAGTAATTGCAGACAGCTGGTGTTAATCACAATGCTATCAGTCTGCTGAGCCACCAGGCCACCAGAGTGAGGTGGGAATGGAGATTTTGCAGTATCCTTCCCCACCAAACCACGCCCACCAAGCCACACCACAGTAAAAAAAATTTGGATTTCACCGCTGCTTAGAAAGTAAGCAGCTGAGCTTCAAATTGCTGTATTTTGAACGTTGCACGAAGCGCGCGCTCATCGGTTAACTGGCTGCATCCCATCACTGGTCATAAGTCGGTTTTTTTCAGTGGCATTGTAACTTTGAACTGCCACTAAATGAACTGTTATAAGTTGAAGACTACCTGCATTGAAGTTGACTAGAAGCTTGCAAGAATCTTGCAAGCTCTGTCTCAGTCCCAGGAACCGTGAGAGGAGTCTAGGTGTCCGAGTGGATCTCCGCTTAAGCATGAGCCAGCCATGTCCTTCAGCTGCCCAAAAGACCAATGCAATCCTAGATTGCATCAACTGAGGGACAGCATCAAGATCACTGGAAGTAACAATAATTCTTTATACTGCTTTGGTAAGTCTTCTTAAAAACCTCCCAGTGATGGAGCACACACAACTTCTGGAGGCAAGTCATTTTACTGATTAATGGTTCTGTCCTTAGTTCTAAATTGCTTCTCTCCTTGATTAGTTTCCATCCATTATTCCTTCTTCTGGCCTTCAGGTGCTTTGGAGAATAGCTTGACTCCCTCTTCTTTGTGGCAGCCCCTGAGATATTGGAAGACTGCCATCATGTCTCCCCTAGTCCTTCTTTTCATTAATCAATTCCTGCAATCGTTCTTCATATGTTTTAGCCCCTAATCCAGTGGTGAAATCCAGTTTTTTTTTACTACCGGTTCTGTGGGCGTGGCTTGGTGGGCATGGTGTGGCTTGGTGGGCATGGCAGGGGAAGGATACTGAAAAATCCCCATTTCATCCCCATTCCTGGGAAAAGGATATTGCAAAATCTCCATTCCTACCCCACTCTGGGGCCAGCCAGAGGTAGTATTTGCCATTTCTCCGAACTGCTCAAATTTTCTGCTACCGGTTCTCCAGAACCTGTCAGAACCTGCTGGATTTCACCCCTGCCCTAATCCTCTTTCTTGCTCTTCTCTGCACTCTTTCTAGAGTCTCAACATCTTTTTTACCTTCTGGCGGCCACAACTGGATGCAATATTCCACCTGTGGTCTTAGAAAAAGTGGGGTTAACACTTCACATGATCTTGATGCTATCTCTCTTAATGCAGCCTAGGATTGTGTTGGCCTGTTTTGGCAGCTGCAGAACAAGGCTGGCTCCTATTCAAGTGATTGTCCACTAGGACTCCAAGATCCCTCTCACAATTACTACTATTGAGAGAGGTACCACCTGTGCTTTACCTGTTTGGTTTTTCTCGCTTAAATGTAGAACCATACTTTTTTCACCATTGAATTGCATTTTGTTGGATAGGGCCAGAGATATTCTGCTTGGACCAGTTTGGGCGAACTGCCGTCCTCTTATAGCATAATGCCGTCCTATTTAGACATGTTTTCGAGGCTGGATGCATTCACGGAAAGCACGCATGGGGAGTGAATTGGTGGTAAGAATATCTGAAACCTACCACTGGATAGGGCCCAGGATTAAAATCTGTCGAGATCCATCTGGATCTTGAGTCTATCTTTTGGGGTGTTGGCTATTCCTACCATCTTGGTGTCATCTGCAAATTTGATGAGTTCCCCCTCTATCCCTAAATCATTGGTGATGATATTGAAGAGTAATGAATTTACTCTGGGGTACTCCACTGCATGGGATTCCATATAGATGGAATATTTGGAATTCTGAATCCAGTTTTGGTCGCCATGATACAAAAAAAAAAAATGTTGAGACTCTAGAACAGAGGTCTTCAAACTTGGCATAGCTGGCTGGAGAATTCTGGGAGTTGAAGTCCACAAGTCTTAAAGCTGCCAAGTTTGGGGACCCTGCTCTAGAAAGAGTTCAGAGAAGAGCAACCCGGATGATTAGAGACCTGGAGGCTAAAATACCAGAGCCTTCTTCAAAAAACTGGGTCTTTGAATAATGTGTCCAAAGTAGGATAATTCGAATCTGGTCATTCCTGATGAATCTTTCAGTTCCCTTGCCAAGATAAACATCTTTGGCAAAATGCATGCATTGTTGGAAAATGGGTAGAAAGTTTCCATCTGTGCAAAAAAAAACCAACAACAACAACAACAACGCAGATTGAGTCACCTACTTTCCAGAGGACATGATCTGACATGCTTGCCAGCCTAAATCAGATGCTGAATTATGGCTGATAATTTTGCTTGCTTCTTTCAGTTTGGAGTTTCAGTTTCTCTTAGTGCCGTGATCTGCTGGGACTATGCAGCCAAAATGAAGCAGGCTCCCCATCCACCCCCAAAAAACCCAAAAACCCAGTTAATTCTGCTCCTCTGCAAATTTTATTTTTACTGGCCATGAAAACCGATGCAATACGAGCCTGCATTATATAGAATCGAGATTGCGTAAATGTTAGTACCGCTTTATAAGAGCACACTTGGATTACTTTATCCAGTTTTTGGTCGCCACGATGTAAAAAAAAGATGTGGAGACTTTGGAAAGAGTGCAGGGAAGAGCAACAAAGAGGATTAGGGGACTGGAGGATAAAACATAAGAAGAACGGTTGCAGGAACTGGGCAAGGCTAGTCTAGTGAAGAGAAGGAGTAGGGGCGACAGGATAGCAGTCTTCGTATACTACCTCCTCCTCCTCCTTCCACCCCTCCTCCTCCAATCGTCCTTAAACTTGCAGTGGTCAGCCATTTTATAGGCACATTATGTGATTAAAGATGAGCTGCAAACAGTTCTGGTTATCGAAATGCATAAATAAAAGAAGCATTGTTATTCCCCTGAGCAGGTATGTCAGAAGCTGTGGTGCCTTTCCTTGAAAAATTTCCTTCTGTGAAAAATTCCGCCTCCACCCCCCCCATTAAATAATGATTCTAATAAATGTTTCAAACCTCTTTGTGTTTCTGTCTGGGTGCTTGTGTGTTCCTGATCAATGTTTGTTACATACTTAATTCTCAGCAAGCAATGATATATACCCCATGCCTTAAATAGCTGTACAAGAAAGAATAATAATTTAAAAAAAACCCACCCCAGCCCCTTCTAAACCAAAAGGAAGAATTGATTTTAAATGTCAGCAGAAAATCTCGGCTGTGCTTCGCATTCCAATTAAATCTGTTCTGGGCATCACCTTGACTTTTGTTGAATGCTGGGCAGGCCCAGCAAAACGGCATAGAATCCTCGAGGCGGAAGGGATCCTTGAGGTCATCTAATCCAACCCGCTCCTCAAAGATGGGAAATCCAAATCAAAGGACCCCTGCAGGAGGATTTTTTTATGCTTGTGAGCTGTCTAGAGGTATTTGTTTGAGATGGGCTGTCATATACGGTTAGTCCTCGATTTATGACCAAAATTGAGCCCAAAACTACCACCACTAAGCAAGACATTTGTTATGTGAGTTGTGTGCCCCTTTTTATGGCTTTCTTTGCCACACGGTGGTTAAGTAAACCACTGTGGTTGTTAAGTGAAACGTGCGGTTCTTAACATCTAACATCATCAGTTCAAGAAGGGATGGGTTTTGGGGGGGAGAAGAGGAGGAGGAGGAAGAGGAGGAGGAGGAAAGGAGAAATAGGAGGAGGAGAGGAGAGTAGAAGGAGGAGAAAGAAAAGGAGGAGAAGGAAAGGAGGAGAAAGAGGAGGAGGAGGAAAAGGAGAAGGAGAGGAGAGGAGAAGGAGGAGGAGGAGGAAAAGGAAGAGAAGGAGGAGAGGAAAGGAGGAGGAGATGAAGAGGAGAGGAGAGGAGAAGGAGGAAGAGAAGGAGGAGGAAAGGAGAAAGAGGAAGAGGAGAGGAGAGTAGAAGGAGGAGGAGGAAAGGAGGAAATGAGAGGAAGAGGAGGAGAAGGAGGAAGAGGAGGAGGAGGAGGAGGAGGAGGAGGAGGAGGAGATGGAGAACTGTGGGGTCCTTGGGGCTCTCTGAGCTTGGTGATTTCTTGCAGACGTTTCATGACCCAAGTAGGTAACATCATCAGTGCTACCATGAATAAAAGTCACCAGTTTCTTTCACTCACGATGCTCAGGCCTGAACTGCCCCTTTGAAAAAACGCGAGGCAGCCTACTTTGGACCCAATCCAGAGATTAGCGAGAGAGATTTTCAAGTCAGATTCTGGGGAGCCTCAACCAAGGCTTCAAATCCTCAAATGGATGCCTCCCAAATGCCACAATATTTATAATTTTAAAAAGCAGAACCAGTGAGCCACGGACCTCAGGGTTTTTATTTTTTTTTATTTTATTTTTTATTTTTTTTTTAAATGCACACAGCCAATTCTGGAGTCTTTGTCTGCCTTGCTTGCTTCCATATGCCAAAGCAGAACGAAAGAGAACTCATGACGGCTATATCTGGGTACAGTTTAAAAATATCACAGATGTCTCTGGATTTTGCTAAAAAAGCATTGATTAATTGCAGAGAATCGTCCAGCGTGTTGGAGGCTTTTCATTTATGTGTTTTTGGAAAAAATATATGACTCTGCGGCATTTTCTCACCGTGGCCTTCTCCGAACCTTTGTTCTAATATTAAACAATAACAAGCTGGGACAGCAAAAAAAACCCCGAAGCACAGGCAGTCCTCAACTTACAACCATTCACTCTGTGACGATTCTGAAGAAAAAGGGACTTAACCATCGGTCCTCACACTTACGACCGTTGCAGCATCTTCATGATCACATGATCAAAATTCAGATACTTGGCAACTGACTCATATTTATGACTGTTGCGGCATCCCAGGGTCGTGCGATCGCTATTTGTGACCTTCCCAGCCAGCTTCCGATAAGTAAAATCAATGGGAGAAGCTGGATTCACTTAATGACCGCATGATTCACTTAGGAATGACGGTGACTTAAAGTTTGACAAGGTTGTAAAATCAGGCATGTTCTCATTCAGCAATGACCTTGCTTAGCAAAGGAGATTCAATTGCCAATGGTGGTCGTAAGTTGAGGATTGCACCTAACATGAAAACTAATCATGGGCCAAACCTCATTAAAATCTGGGTGTTGTCTCTGCAACCTATTAAGCAATGAGGCTGTCTAGGGAATTCTGGGAATTGAAGTCCACCCATCTTCAAGAGGCTGACTTTGAAATGCACTAAGTTAGATTGATAACCTAGCATAGGAGACTTCAAATTTGGCAGTTTTAAGAAATGTGGACTTCCCTACCCTGGAGGTTGCATCACTTCCTTCTTCTCTCAGTCTTCCTCCTCGTCCTCCTCCCCTCCTTCTCCTCCTCCTCTCCTCCTCCTCTTCCTCCTCCTCCTCCCCTCCTTCTCTTTCTCCTCCTCTTCCTCTCCTTTCCTCCTTCTCCTTTTCCTCCTCCTCCTTCTATTCTCCTCTCCTCTCCTCCACCTCTTTCTCCTTTCCTCCTCCTCCTCTTCCTCTTTCTCCTCTCCTCTTCCTCTCCTCCTCCTCTCCTCTTCCTCTCCACTCCTCCTCCTCTTCCTTTTCCTCCTCCTCCTCCTTCTATTCTCCTCCTCCTCCCTTTCCTCCTCCTCCTCCTCCTCTTTCTCCTCCTTTCCTCCTTTCCTCCTCCTCCTTTTCCTCCTCCTCCTTCTACTACTCTCCTCTCCTCCTCCTCTTTCTCCTTTCCTCCTCCTCCTCCTCTTCCTCCTCCTCCTCTTCTCCTCTTCCTCTCCTCTTCCTTTTCCTCCTCTTCCTTTTCCTCCTCCTCCTCTTCCTCCTCCTCCTTTGTCGTCTTCTTTTCCTTCTCCATCTCCTCTTCCATCCATCCACCTTTCCCCCATATTATGGAATTAAGCGAGGTGGATTTGTTCATTGATGGATTACTTACGTTCAGTCAAGTGGATCTTCCTTGCACCCACTTCCTTCCTTTCTCTCTCAGTTTTTCTTTCTTCTCCCGAGTCCAATCTGCAATGATCAGGGAGTTCTTATTTTCTCCCCTGAATGGAGGAGACAGTACAGTACATTATAGGTTCTTAGCTTCAACAAGCTCTAGCAATTCAGGTTGTCTTTCTCTCCCTCTAATTCCTTAACTACAGTTTGTCCTGGCTTTTCTTTTATGTCAGCCCAATTTTGAGAATACACGTAATGCTCAATTTACGATGACAATGGAGCCCGAAATCCCCATTGCTAAGTCAGACAACTGGCAGTTGTGCTTCGTTTAACGACCTTTTTTTTTTTGGTCATGGTTGTTAAGCACCGTTGTTAAGTGAATCATGCACTTGTTAAACGGAGCCAGCTTTCCCCCCCCATCGACTTTACTGGTCAAAAGTTGGCTGGGAAGGTCGCAAATCATGATCTCTTGATCCCAGTATACTGCAACTATCATAAATACATGCCGGTTTATACTAAGGGCTCAAATTTTGATCGGCTGACCATAGAGATGTTGTAATAGTTGTGAGTGTGAAATAATAATAATAATAATAATAATAATAATAATAATAATAATAATACTAATAAAAACTGGAGTGCACCTGGACCGGATGAGCTGCATAGCTTCTGGTTAAAGGCACTTACAAGTCTGCACAAAAGATTGGCAACCCAGATGAACCAGATCCTAAAAACACCTGAAAATGATGGATGGATGACAACTGGAAGGACATTTTTGATCCAAAAAGATAAAGAAAAAGGAAAGGACCCTGGAAACTATAGGCCAATCACCTGCTTGCCAACAACATACAAGCTTCTTACTGGTATCATTGCAAACCAAATCTATGGATACCTGGAAAGAAATAACTTGCTTCCTGTAGAACAGAAAGGATGCTGCAAAAACTCAAGAGGAACAAAAGATCAATTGCTGATCGACAAGCTAATCCTAAAGAACTCAAAGAAAAGACGAACCAACCTGTTCATGGCTTGGATAGACTATAAGAAAGCATTTGATTCAGTTCCCCACAGCTGGATCAAGAAATGCCTGGAAATATTAGGCATCAGCAGCAACATACAAAAATTCATGGAATCTTCAATGAACCTCTGGAAAACAAAACTTACGGCTAATGAAGAAGAACTGGGTGAAGTTGAAATTAAACGAGGCATTTTCCAGGGCGATTCCCTTTCACCCCTACTTTTTATACTCTCAATGCTACCACTGACAATCATTTTGAAGAAGATGAACTGTGGATACGAACTTGCAAAGAAAGGACTGAAAATCTCGCACTTGATGTACATGGATGATTTGAAGCTGTTTGGTAAAACAAAAGCTGAACTGAATTTATTAATTGAAAACACAAAAGAATTCAGCCAAGACATTGGTATGCAGTTTGGAATTCACAAATGTGCAACAATAGCAACCAAAGCAGGCAAGATCATAAAAGAGGATGGAATAGAACTAGAGAATGAAGAAATGATAAAGGCAGTAAAATCAGAAGAAGGCTACAAGTACTTGGGGATTTTAGAAGCCTCTGACTTAATGCATAATAAAGTCAAGGAATTAACTTCAGCCAAGTACATTCGGCGAATTCGTAAGATATTAATGTCCAAATTGAGTGGAGGAAACATCATAAAAGCCATAAATACCTGGGCTATACCTGTGATTAGATACTCTGCAGGAATAATTGACTGGACCCAGATGGAGTTAGACAATTTGGACAGAAAAACAAGGAAGCTTATGACAATGAATCATGCCTTGCACCCTAAAAGTGATGTTGACCGATTATATTTACCAAGAGCAGAGGGTGGTCGAGGACTCCTACAAGTAAAGCAGACTGTGGAAGAAGAAAAATGCAGCTTGAATGATTACATCCAGAAAAGTGAAGAACCAATGATTAAGGAAGTAAATAAAGGAGGCCTTTTAAAGACAACTAAAACAAAAGCAGAATATAAGAAAGAAGTAATTGAGCAGCGAGCTGAAAATTGGAAACACAAAGCTCTGCATGGCCAATACTTGAAAAGTATTGAAGGCAAAGCTGACCAGAAACTAACTTGGAACTGGTTAAGATCAGGAGTACTGAAAAAAGAAACTGAAAGCTTTATTTTGGCAGCTCAAGAACAAGCCCTAGCCACAAACTGTATGAAGGCAAAAATTCAACATGTTACCACCAACAGCAAATGCCGCCTCTGCAATGAGAAAGATGAGACAGTCGACCACCTGATCAGTGGGTGCAGCAAAATTTCACAAACTGACTACCTACAACGCCATGACCGTGTTGCTAAAATCATTCACTGGAAATTGTGCCAGAAGTTTGGATTTGAGTACAGCAAAAACCACTGGGAATATCAGGTTGAGAAAGTTTTAGAGAATGAGAAACTCAAGATCTTGTGGGACTTTAGGATTCAGACTGACAGGCACTTGGTCCACAACACACCTGACATAACAATAGTTGAAAAGAAAAAAGTATGGTTCATTGACATTGCAATACCTGGTGATGCACAAATTGAAGATAAGCAGCAAGAAAAAATCACAAAGTACCGGGACTTACAAATTGAAGTTGAGCGACTGTGGAAAAAGAAATCGTGTGTTGTCCCGATTGTAATTGGAGCCCTCGGAGCAATACCCAAAGGGTTACCCCGCTATTTAGAAATTCTAAATTTGCCGGACTTGGACATTTTGACTCTACAAAAAACCACCTTACTCGGAACAGCTTACATCCTCCGACGATAACTTAACAGTTCCTAGGTCCTTGGTTAGGACTCGAGCTGCTGAGCTATTAACCGGCCTCAAAGGCTGTGAATCTCACTAAAGATTAACTAATAATAATAATAATAATAATAATAATAATAATAATAATAATAATAATTTTGACTCTACCAAAAACCACCTTACTCGGAACAGCTTTCTTCCTCCGACGATACCTTAACTGTTCCTAGGTCCTTGGTTAGGACTCGAGCTGCTGAGCTATTAACCAGCCTCAAAGGCTGTGAATCTCACCAAAGATTAACCAATAATAATAATAATAATAATAATAATAATAATAATAATAATAATAATAATGATGTCACTTTTCTCAGTGCCGTTTTAACTTTGAACTCTCCTAAACGAATGGTTGTAAATTAAGAACCACCTGTAGTAGAAAACCTAAATGAATTTTAATACAGGTAGTCCTTGACTTATAATAGTTCATTTAGTTACCATTAGAAGTTATAACAGCATTGAAAAAAGTGACATATGGCTGTTTTTTGCACTTATGACCGTTGCAGTATCTCCAGGGTCAGGTGATCAAAATTCAGATGCTTGGCCACTGACTCATACTTGTGACGGTGGCAGTGTCCCGGCGTCATGTTATATCCCCATTTGCGACATTATTATAAACAAAGTCAATAGGGAAACCAGATTCACTGAACAATTTAAGAACGGCAGAGATCGGCGGTAGCACAAGAAGTTGCAAAAACGGGGCAAAATTTCACTTAACCAATGTTTCACTTAGCAACAAAAATGTTGTGGCCATAAGTCGAGGACTACCTGTATCGCCATCTGCACCATTTTGTATTTTTTTTAAAAAAAAACACCACAAAACAACCAGGGAGGTAAAGAGAAAATCCAGCGTAAAGAAAAAATTACCTATTTTCCTAAGAAGAACCTTGAATTTCATACCCCAGAGGGACAAAAGAATTTGAGTGGCTCAAATTATGTAAAATTGTATTTGATTTTGTGTCGGGGACAGCAATGCAAGGTTTTTCTATTTTCTTTTATGCCTGTTGTGTAGATTACTATAGTAACAACAGCACACTCTCTAATTTTCTTGATTGCGAGCTCAGAGCTGAAGAGGTGTGAGGAGGGTAGGGAGGAAATGCAGCTTTCTGTCTATTTATTTTTGAGACGTCCATGGAAAAAAAGCTCCATAGAATCAAACATCAGAAAGAGAAGATTGTTATCCTTTCTGGTTTTGTGATGGTGTGCCAAGAATGGTTCTCTTAAGCTTTGATCGGGCCAACTATTATTATTTTTTTAACAATCTTTTCTTGAAAAGAGTAGCTGTGCGCCTTCCTTCTTCGAAAATCGCGCTCAAGTTTCGATTCGGTTATGATCAATTGCAGCTTGCCAAAATTTCAAATTCAGGCGGTCCTACTTTCATAGAAATAGAAGAAAAGATTTGTAGCTCAGGGTTGAACACGGTGCTCGTACGAGCTGGGTGGTTTTCTTGCAGACTTTTGTAACCCAACTAGGTAACAGCATCAGTGCGATGGGGTGTGGGGTTTGCTCCCTGTATATATCTATATCTATCTATCTATCTATCTATCTATCTATCTATCTATCTATCTATCTATCTATCTATCTATCTATCATCTATCATCTATCTATCTATCTAGTGTTAGTGGAGGTGTGTAAGAGAGCATAATGGGTGGAAAAAGATGCTACCAAGGAACCATCAGGTTGTATAAATTCCTGTTGAAGTTACATCAACTGACTTCAACTGATGGAAAAGAATTCCCATTGACTTTCAAAGAATTTTTGCGCAACGTTCAGCGGCAAATTATGTTGTGCTTGCATTTGTCTAGTTACCCAGCGGCCAAGAGCTCATCTGAGATGGCTGTGTTACCTAACTCAGTTTGGTGACAGAATAACAGAAGAACAGAATTAGAAATAGAATAACAGAGTTGGAAGGGACCTTGGAGGTCTTCTAGTCCAACCCCCTGCTTAGGCAGGAAACCCTACACCACTTCAGACAAATGGTCGTCTAACATCTTCTTAAAAACTTCCAGTGTTGGAGCATTTGCAACTTCTGGAGGCAAGTTGTTCCACTGATTAATTGTTCTAACTGCCAGGAAGTTTCTCCTTTAGTTCTAGGTTGCTTCTCTCCTTGGTTACTTTCCATCTGTTGCATCTTGTCCTGCCTTCTGGTGCTTTGGAGAATAGCTTGACTCCCTCTTCTTTGTGGCAGCCCCTCAAATATTGAAAGACTATCATGTTGCCTCTAGTCCTTTTTTATTATTATTATTAAACTAGACATACCCAATTCCTGCAACCGTTCTTCATATTTTTCTTAGCCTCCTTAGCTCTTCATATTTTTCTTAGCCTCCTTAGTCCCCTTATCTTTGTTGCTGTTCTCTGCCCTAGAATCTCGACATCTTTTTTATATCGTGGCAACCAAAAAACCAGAAGCAATTATTCCTAGTGTGGTCTTACTAAGGCATTATAAAGTTGCACTAACACTTCACATGATCTTGATTCTGTCCCTCGGTTAATGTGGCCCAGGACTGCATTGGGCTTTTGACCTAGCTCGAATCCCTGGAAACGCAGAGAATGATTAGCTTTTTATGTCATTAAACTCAAGAGAAGCAGAGGGATGTTCAAGGGCTTTATATTGGGACCATGGAAGACGAGATCGCAATTTTAGGAAGCGAATGAAAGGCCTCTGCCGGAAATGACAGGAAGTGTCCTCGTTATATCCATCGTCTGAAGTATTTTGAGTCAATGGCCATCATTAAGGTGATTATACATATAAGACTTCCATTAAGAGCTCAGGCTTCTAACTTATAAGAGGAGATTTATAAATGTATCCTGTATATAATATTTGCAGGAAGATTACTTCCTCCTTTCCCTCCCTTTCTTTCTTTCTTTCTTTCTCTTTCTTTCTTTTTCTTCCTTCCTTCCTCCTTTCTTTCTCCCTCCCTCCCTCTGTCCCTCCCTCTGCCTGCCTGCCTTCCTCCCTCCCTCCCTCTCTTCCTTCCTTCCTGTCTCTCTCTGTCCCTCCCTCTCCCTCCCTCCCTTCCTCCTCCCTCCCTTTCTTCTTTCTTCCTGTCTCCCTCTGTCCCTCCCTCTGCCTCCCTCCCTCCCTTCTCCCTCCCTCCCTCTCTTCTTTCTTCCTGCCTCCCTCTGTCCTTCCCTCTGCCTCCCTCCCTTCCTTCTCCCTCCCTCCCTCTCTTCTTTCTTCCTGCCTCCCTCCCTGCCTCCCTCCCTCCCTCCTTCCTTCCTTCCTTCCTCTCCCTCTGTCCCTCCCTCTGCCTCCCTCCCTCCCTTCTCCCTCCCTCCCTCTCTTCTTTCTTCCTGCCTCCCTCTGTCCTTCCCTCTGCCTCCCTCCCTTCCTTCTCCCTCCCTCCCTCTCTTCTTTCTTCCTGCCTCCCTCCCTGCCTCCCTCCCTCCCTCCTTCCTTCCTTCCTTCCTCTCCCTCTGTCCCTCCCTCTGCCTCCCTCCCTCCCTTCTCCCTCCCTCCCCCTCTTCTTTCTTCCTGCCTCCCTCCCTCCTTCCTTCCTTCCTGTCTCCCTCTGTCCCTCCCTCTGCCTCCCTCCCTTCCTCCCTCTCTTCTTTCTTCCTGCCTCCCTCTGTCCTTCCCTCTGCCTCCCTCCCTTCCTTCTCCCTCCCTCCCTCTCTTCTTTCTTCCTGCCTCCCTGCCTGCCTCCCTCCCTCCCTCCCTCCTTCCTTCCTTCCTCTCCCTCTGTCCCTCCCTCTGCCTCCCTCCCTTCCTTCTCCCTCCCTCCCTCTCTTCTTTCTTCCTGCCTCCCTCCCTCCCTCCCTCCCTCCTCCTTCCTTCCTTCCTGTCTCCCTCTGTCCCTCCCTCCCTCTGCCTCCCTCCCTTCCTCCCTCTCTTCTTTCTTCCTGCCTCCCTCTGTCCTTCCCTCTGCCTCCCTCCCTCCCTCCTCCTTCCCTTCCTTCCTGTCTCCCTCTGTCCCTCCGTCTGCCTTCCTCCCTTCCTCCCTCTCTTCTTTCTTCCTGCCTCCCTCTGTCCTTCCCTCTGCCTGCCTGCCTGCCTACCTGCCTCCCTCCCTCCCTCCCTTCCTCCCTCCCTCCCTTAACTTTGAACAAATGCTAAGCAACCGGTTGTAATTCGAAGACTATCTGTACAGAAGGAAGCTTCTTTCCCTTATATGATCAATTCAAAACCTCTATTTAAAAAAAAACAAAAAAAACCCTAAAAACCTAAACACCTGCCTATTGTTTCCCCAAGATCTCTTCCAGTGGTAGTTTTTCTGGAAGCATCCCTTGATTACTGGGTCTGTGCAGAATCCTCTATGAGCCAGAGGGAGTAAAAATTTGCCTGCAGGGATCAGGTAGTTGGGAAGGTGTATCTTAGGAGCAGCTATGATAATCAGGCAATTCAATGTAGCTGTGTGCAAGCATCTCTAATGGATGTCTGTTTCCAAAGGCAAACAAGAAGAAGAAGAAAAAAAAACACCACCCAATTTTCTTTTAATTTCATTTTACCAAAGGATGTAATTCGTATTCTCACCTGCTTTGCCGTGCTAATAAGGGATCTTCACCTTCTTCTTTCTTCTGTCAAAAAGGATCACTCGACCACTCGATCATTAAAGAGCCACAGAATCATTTCTAACAAAAAGCCGGAGATGAGTGATTTTGAATGCAGGTAGTCCTCGATTTACAACCATTCGTTTAGTGACCATTCACTGAAAAAAGTGACTTATTCACACTTATGATCATTGCAACATCCCTAAGGTCATGTGATCAAAATTTGGACGCTTGGCAACTGGCATGTACTTATGACAGTTGCAGTTTTGTGATCGTCATTTGCAACCTTCCCAGCCGGGTAGCAGATTCAATGGGAGAAGCTGGATTCACGCAACGACCACATGATTCACTCAACAACTGCAGTGACTCACTTAACAACCATGGCAAGAAAGGTCATAGAATTAGGCGCAACTTTCACTTCACAACTGCCTTGCTTAGCAATGGAAACTATGACCCTAATGGCCCTAATTGCAGTCGTAAGTCGAGAACAACCTGTACCTTACTAAATATTTATGGAGATTCTCAGCCATCGAGGCCATGATTGTCCCAAAGGTGCTTTTTCAGGAGGGAACTGCACTTCGTTTTTCTTTGAAGGCGTTTCGCTTCTCATCCAAGAAGCTTCTTCCAGTTCTGACTGATTCACCCTTAACTCCGAACTGATGAAGCTTCTTGGATGAGAAGTGAAACGTCTTCAAGGAAAAACCAAAGAAATTCCATTTTCTTCTTGAAAAACACCGTTTTGGACTGTACCTTGCTGTTATTTTATTGTTCTGAAAAAAGTTGGAAATTAACCTCCCTCCTTTCCACCTCCTTCTTTTCTATGTTCTTCTTTTCCACCTTATCTATCTTCTCCTTCTTGTCCTCCTTCTCCCCCTTGTCTCCTTCTCCTTCCTCCTTCTCTTTTCTCCTTCCTCCTTCTCTTTTCTCCTTCGTTTTCTCCTCCTTCCTCCTTCTCCTTCCTCCTCCTCCTTCTCTTTTCTCCTTCTCCTCCTCCTTCCTCCTTCTCTTTCTCCTTCTCCTTCTCCTCCTTCCTCCTTCTCCTTCCTCCTTCGTTTTCTCCTCCTTCCTCCTTCTCCTTCTCCTTCCTCCTCCTCCTTCCTCCTCTCCTTCTCTTTTCTCCTTCTCCTCCTTCTCCTTTCTCCTCCTCTTTCTCAGGATAACAGAGTTGGAAGGGAACTGAATGTCATCTAGTCCAACCTCCATACTCCATAAACATACTTATATCTTCTACTCCTCTTGTCTACCTTCTCCTTCTTTCATAACTGAATGGCAACGAAGGTGTTCTTCTGAGAAAACCAACCATTCGCACCCATCGGTGCCTCTATCTCCCTCTCTCCTTCCTGCAAGCATTAGAATATATCAAATCCAGAGATTGCAACTCTCCAGAGAGGAAGGGGGTGGGACGGGGGTGGGCAAAAGGAGAAAAACACTCACATTTAATCCACATGAGCCTGGCTTTATGACTGCGTGTGACGCTCGGTGATAGAAGGGTGGTGTGAACTAATTGCCACTTGTGTTAACAATGATGTCAACGGATTACCAACGATTGCCACCTAATAAGCAACATGTCATCTGCACTTACCTTGCACCCTGCTGTGGAAGAAGCTGCATCGACACAGCAAGAACATGTGTCAATTGTTTGACTGGCACTCCGCGTTCAGGGTGTGATAGGGCTTAACGGAAACACTGCACAAAATGTGCTTTGTTGGAAGACAAGGTAGCAGTAGAAAAGATGCCTCAAACAGAGGTCAGGAAAAGCTGTCTCCTCCGTGCCCCAATGCAGTGTTTTCTCAATTTAGACAACTTTTACGATGGGTGGACTTCAACTCCCAGAATTCCCCAACTGGCCTGCTTCAAAAAGAATAGATGTCAACTCCTAGAATTCCCCAAATAGCATTCTTTAAGATGCATGGACTTCAACTCCCAGAATTTCCCAGCCAGTAGGCTGTATTTAAGGTGGATGGACTTCAACTCCCAGAATTCCCCAGCCAGTATGTTTTATTTAAAGTGGATGGACTTCAGCTCCCAGAATTCTCCAGCCAGTATGTTTTATTTAAAGTGGATGGACTTGGTACTACAGTGGTTTAAAGCACCCTGTTATTAACACAGCTGCCTGCAATTTACTGCTGGTTCGAATCTCTCCAAGGCTCAAGGTTGACTCAGCCTTCCATCCTTTCTAAGGTAGGTTAAATGAGGACCCAGTTTGTGGGGGCAATAAGCTGACTTTGTATAAATATACAAAAGTATGAAGGCTATTGCTTAACGCACTGTAAGCCGCCCTGAGTCTCCGGAGAAGAGCAGCATATAAATCAAATTTTTAAAAAAACAAAAAACTCCCAGAATTCTCCAGCCAGCATGCTTTATTTAAGGTGGATGGACTTCAACTCCCAGAATTCCCCAGCCAGCATACTTTAAGATGAGTGGATTTCATCTTAGAATTCCCCAACTGGCCTGCTTCAAAAAGGATGCAGGTCAACTCTCAGAATTCCCTAGCCAGCCATGATGACTGGGGAATTCTGGGAATTGAAGTCCACATGATTTATAGTTGCTAAGCTTGAGAAATCCTGCTTTAGAATAGCTGTGTCTTTTATGATGTAATTTAGTTTTTTTGCCCCCTAGGGTTATGAAGTCCTTTAGATCTCAGACTGACACACAGGAAACACATGGGCTGAATTTGTACACCAAGTGCTGAAACTAAGATTGGACAATTTATGACTCACAACATTAGGGGGAAATGGGCCATTAACTCAGCAGTGAATCAAGTCCTTGTTTAGAGCATAGGATACAGAAGCATTGGAACTTGGAGGTCTTCTAGTCCAGCCTCCCCACCGGAATATAAGCCAAAAATTAGCATTTCTGTTGAGGGCTGACTCTCCTCCCCTCGATACCTTAAAAGGTTGACGGCAATACGAGCCAGTAATATCAAGGAAAATTTTATCAATTGTAAGAAAGATGAGCTCAGTTAGAGAGGAGCTATCCTATTTGGGTTATCTAGTCTTCTAGTCTTGGCAACTTAGCTATTGAAATTTGATATGGTAAAATTTTAATGTCATCTATCATATATTTTTAGATTGCTATTTTTGTAACTGTTTTATCTTTTTCCCTTTTTCTCTTCTGTTCTGTTTGAAAAGGCCTTCGGGATATTCAATAAACTATACTAGTCCAGCCCCTTGCTCAAGCAGGAGACCCTATCTGTACCGTTTGAGATAAATTTCAAGCTCCGTTGTGAAGTGCTTTCCTTCAACGAGTGCAGCCACTGAGTTTAATTTTTACTTTTCATTCAAGTTTAATATCCACGTGTTGCGCCATGATGGCGGTGCTGCGCAGGAGGGCAAGCGAGGAAGCGACCTCGTATGAAACATGGGTGCATCACGTGTCTGACCCCGTCATAGCATAGTCCTGCTCTGCTACGGACACACTGACAAGATGGGATAAATTTTGGGTCTGGCAGCTTCGGGGCAAAGATGGGGCTTTGGAGACACAGGTTGGGTAAAATGGCCTCTGGATTCTTAAACGACACGTCATTTTTTTCCCCTCTCTTTTTGGGGTGGGGTGGGGTGGGGGAAAAAGCAAGTTGCATTGAGCATAGATAAAGTGCCCCGATGGTCAACCAGACAGATGTTCCTTCTATGCGTGGGGTTCCTCTTCTGTGCACTGATGATGTTACCTAATTTGGTAATGAAATGTCTGCAAGAAAACCAACAAGCTCAGAATTCACCAAGGACCTCCCAGTCCTCCTCCTCTCCCCAACCTCTATTCCCTTCTAGCACTGATGATGTTACCTAGGTGGGTCATGAAATGTCTGCAAGAAAACCACCAAGCTCAGACAGCACCATGGACCCTTACAATTAAGAGAGCACCAAGAGCCCCACATCCTTCCCTTCCCTTCCCTTCTTCCTTCCTTCCTTCCTACCTTCCTTCCTTCCTCCCTCCCTCCCCCCTTCCCTTCTTCCTTCCCTTCCTTCCTTCCTTCCTTCCTCCCTCCCTTCCCTTCCTTCCTTCCTCCTTCCCTTCTTCCTTCCTTCCTTCCCTTCCTTCCTTTCTTCCCTTCTTCCTCCCTCCCCCCTTCCCTTCTTCCTTCCTTCCTTCCTTCCTTCCTTCCCTTCTTCCTTCCTTCCTTCCTCCCTTTCCTTCCCTCCCTTTCCTTCCCTTCTTCCTTCCTTCCTTCCTCCCTCCCTTCCCTTCCTTCCTTCCTCCTTCCCTTCTTCCTTCCTTCCTTCCTTCCTTCCTTCCCTTCCTTCCTTTCTTCCTTCCTTTCTTCCTTCCTTCCTTCCCTTCTTCCTTCCTTCCTTCCTTCCTTCCTCCCTTCCTTCCTTCCTTCCTTCCTCCCTTCCTTCCTTCCTTCCTCCCTTCCCTTCCTTCCTTCCCTTCTTCCTTCCTTCCTTCCTTTCTTCCTTCCCTTATTCCTTCCTTCCTTCTCCTCTTCCTTTTCACAAACCCCCTTTCCCTTCTAGCACTGAT
>JAXLNS010000004.1:144161349-144191349 GCA_037215915.1 Pantherophis vulpinus
CAGGTCTTCCAATATTTGAGGGGCTGCCATAAAGAAGGGGGGCGGGGGAATCAACCTATTCTCCAAAGCACCAGAAGGCAGGACAAGAAGCAACGGATGGAAACTAATGAAGGAGAGAAGCAACCTGGAATTAAGGAGAAACTTCCTAACAGTGAGGAAAATTAACCAATGTAACAGGAAGCATTTTATTTCTGGAAACCAGATGGGTGACTTTGGGCGATCACCAGGAGACTGTGAGTTCTAGTCCCACCCTAGGCATGCAAGCTAGCTAGTTGACTTTGGTTCCAGTCCTCCTCTCTCTCAGCCCAACCCACCTCAAAGAGTTGCTGTTGTGGGGAAAATAGGAGGGGGAAAGAATATTGTGTGTTTTCTCTGCCTCGAGGTGTTTATAAAATAATGAAAGGCAAGGGATGCTTAACGCACTGTAAGCCGCCCTGAGTCTCCGGAGAAGGGCGGCATATAAATCAAATATAAAAAAAAAAGGGGGATAATGAATGTCTGGAAACGAATGTTTGGAAAGGGCCTGGTGGATCAGCAGACTGAGAGCATTGTGATTAACACCAGCTGTCTGCAATTACTGTAAGTTCGAATCTCGCCAGGCTCAAGGTTGACTCAGCCTTCCATCCCTTTCTAAGGTAGGTGAAATGAGGACCCAGTTTGTTGGGCAATAAGCTGACTTTGTATAAAATATACAAAAGTATGAAGGCTATTGCTTAACACATTGTAAGCCGCCCTGAGACTCCGGAGAAGGGCGGCATATAAATCAATTTTTTTAAAAAAATGTATATACCAATGTATGTCAATATATCAATGTATATTGAATTTGTGAATGTAATATAGGTTTAATTAAATACATGCATAGTTGTTTAGGAAATAAAATACTGCATACTGGATAGATAATGCAATAGGAGGTATGAAAAGTTGTATATAGATCAAGGAATAGATTACTTATTAACTTGATTTAGACGCAAATGTTAGAAACCAGAGACGTGGAGCAATGTCCATTGTTTTACTTTTAAAACTAATAAAATTTTTAAAATTTAAAAATAAATAAATAATGAAAGGTGGGATGGATACAAATAAATAAAACAGCCGTATAAATAAATAATAAACATCCTTGTTATCCACCTGAAAAGAAGCGTGCAGATCTAACTTTGTAAATCAGGTCTCGGGGCTAACACAATAGATTGTAAACTCATTAAGTTTCAAACAGCTGTGCTTTGTGCTAGTTAAGCCATGATCCACCACGATGGTAAGTGCCTGGGGTGGCAAGGCTAGTCTATTGCCTTGATTCTTCATCCATTTTCAAGGCTCCTGGCTCAGATTTTGGATGCTGGTAGAGCCAGATCATGCCATTCTGACTTTCATTTATTGATGACTGTCGAATTGCACAACGCAACATTGGTTTCAGGGCAGGTTGTGAGTTTTAATGCACGACAAGAAGCTGGCATCTTGCATTCTGAGCGATATCCGGGAAAATTCTTTCCAGACGACTGTGAACTGATCCTCAGCTAGGAAATCAACAAAATCAGAATTAAGGAGAAATTTCCTGACATTGAGAACAATTCATCAGCGTAACGGCTTCCCTCTAGAAGTTGTGGGTTTAAGAACAGATTGGACAACCGTTTGTCTAAAATGGTATTGGGTTTTTTGCTGGGTGAGTGAGTATGTGCATCACATTCCTGAAAACAGCTGTGCAAATGATTTTGGGATGGTCCCTGAGCTGCAGTTGCTTAGTGACAAAAAAAGGGGGGAGGGCCGCGTTTCTCTCTGGAATCTATTTCCTGCCTTCCAGATTTGGGGTTTAGCACCTGGGATATTGCCGCTGCTCCCTTTGCTGTCTCTCTCCGGAGGCAGATAGATGGGTAGGTTACAGAGCGTGAAAAGAACACAGCATTCATGAGAGAGATGAGTGACAAAGAAAAATAAAATAAAATGGAGAGAGAGAGAGAGAGAGAGAAAAGATAGAGAAAGTGGCAAGATAGGGAAAGAATGATGGATAGATATTGAAAGAAAGGAAGAGAGAGAGAGAGACAGAGAGACAGAGGCAAAGAGAGAAAGATCAATACTTCTCAACCTTGGCACACTGGTTGGGGAATTCTGGGAATTCAACTCCACCCATCTTCAAATTTCTGGAGTTTGAGAAATACTAGTACAAATATTCTGTATATGCATAAGAATAGAAAGAGTGACAGAAAGATGGAGGGTTGAGTGGATGGATGACAGATAGAAGATAAATATATGATGGATGGGTGGATGGACAGACAGATAGATAAGACAGATGATAAATATATGATGGTTGGGTGGATGGATGGATGGATTGCTCTCTAGACAGACAAATATATAGAGGGATGGAGAGGATATAAGATGGATAGATGGATGGATGGGCAGATGGATAGATGATAAATATAAGGTGAATAGATGAATGAATGGATAGCTATCTAGCTATCTAGAAAGGTAAGAGAGAGAGAGCAAAATGGATAAATTGATGGATTGATGCTTTGATGGATGGAAAGATAGATGATAATATAAGGGATGGATCAATATCTAGACAAAAAGATAAGAGACAGACAGACAGACAGACAGTCCAAACACAATGGGGGAAGCCCACACAACTTAATTTCTTGAGCTGTTCCCAGCCTTTTTCCCAGAAGCCATACAAATCACATGCATTTTCTTTTTATAACAGTGTCACAACTGTGCTTGTGGGTGTGTGGATGTGCATTTTCCTCCATGGATTAATCAGGAAGGGTGAGTCCAGGTGGTTATGGACAAATTAGGGGGTGGTAGTGAAAGACAAGATAATTTGGGGACGGAGAACATTTGTTTTTCCAGATGAAGGGTGCATTTTGTTTCTGAAATATTTTGAAGGCATCTCCAAAGGACAACCTCTGGCTCAAGCAGGAAACCCTAGTTGTCCAGTCTCTTCTTCCTCTTCCTCTTCCTCTTCCTCTTCCTCTTCCTCTTTTCTTCCTCTTCCTCTTCCTCTTTTCTTCTTCCTCTTCCTCTTCCTCCTCCTCTTCCTCTTCCTCTTCCTCTTCTTCTTTTTCTTCCTCCTCCTCCTCCTCCTCCTCCTCCTCCTCCTCCTCCTCCTCCTCCTCCTCCTCTCCTCCTCCTCTCCTCTCCTCCTCCTCCTCCTCTCTCCATCCACATCCATCATCAGATGTTAGTGATCCTATTTTTATCAACAGCCACAACGAAAAAGTGTTGTTGAGTTTTGTCCAAACTGGTCCCTTAGATTTTGAAGCCAAGATGTTCTTCTTCTGGATTGGACCTCCTTTGCCTTCAATCTTTCCCTGGAGGATTAATTGAAGACTGTCGTATTTTTCCGCATGTCGCATCACATGTCCAAAATATTCTAACTTTCACTTTTTGATGGTTTTGATGATTTTCCTTGGCTTTCCCAGGCGGCTTATCACCTCCTCATTTCTGATTTTGTCAACCCAGCTTATACGTAAACAGCTGCCTGTAAATCCACATTTCAAATGCTTCTAGTCTCTTCAAGTGGTTTTCTGTCAGAGACCAGCTCTCCACTCCACTCCTGAGGGCCACAAAGTGGAATTAGGAATTATGTGGCCAAGCAATTGAGAATTCTTCACTACCGTTCTGAATAGGATCCACTTGATGTCCTGAAATTACACCAATATCATAACAATAACTTTTTAAAATTAAAAATAGTTTTAAAATACTTTTTTACACACTGCCTAAATTGAAATCTTCTTTTTCATTGCATCTAGGAGCACAGTTAATCCTCGACTTGCATCCACAATTGAGCCCAAAATTTCATTTGCTAAGCGAGTTTTACAACCTTTCGTGCCAGGGTTGTTAAGTGAACTCCTGCAGTTGTTAAATTAGTCACACAGTTGTTAAGTGAATCCGGCTTCCCCATTGACTTTGCTTGTCAGAAAGTCAGGAAAAGGGATTGCGTGACCCCCAGGATACGGCACCCGTCATAAATGCAAGTCAGTTGCCAGACATCCAATTTTTGATCACTTGACTATGGGGATGCTGTAACAGTTGTAAAAATGGTCATAAATCACTTTTTTTCAGTAACGTTGAGTGGTCAGTAAATGAACTGTTGTAAGTCAAGGATTACCTGTAGAAAGAACATAGGTTGCATCTGCTCCTGTATCATTTTAACTAGCGTTTCACAACCTTGGTAGCTTGAAGATGTCTGGAGCTCCCAGCATTCCTTAATGACCTTGCATGGACTCGCTCCCCCAAATTCCTCAGCCAGCATATCATGGACTTCAAGAATTCCCTAGTCATCATGCAGGGACTTCAACTCCCAGAATTTTCCAGCTAGCAGGCTGGCTCAGGAATTCAGGGAGCTGAAGGTCCACCCATCACACCACAATAAGAGCTGTGGTGGCGCAGTGGTTAGAGTGCAGGTACTGCAGGCTACTTCTGCTGACTGCCAGCAGTTTGGCAGATTGAATCTCAACAGCTCAAGGTTGACTCAGCCTTCCATCTTTTCGAGGACCCAGATTGTTGGGGGCGAAATGCTGACTCTGTAAACTGCTTAGAGAGGGCTATAAAGCACTGTGAAGTGGTATATAAGTCTAAGTGCTAGTCCTTCCTTCCTTCCTTCTTCCTTCCTTCCTTCCTTCCTTCCTTCCTTCCTTCCTTCCTTCCTTCCTTCTCTTCCTTCCTTCCTTCCTTCCTTCCTTCTGTGGTGGCGCAGTTATTAGAATGCAGTATTGCAGGCTAATTCTGCTGACTGCCAGGAGTTTGATTCTCACTCAAGGTTGACTCAGCCTTCCATCCTTCCGAGGTGGGTAAAATAAGGACCCAGATTGTTGGGGCCATAGGCTGACTCTGTAAACCTGCTTAGAGAGGGCTGTAAAAGCACTGTGAAGCAATATATAAGTCTAAGTGCTATTGCTATCATTCAGTTGCCAAGATTGAGAAATATTGGTTTAAGCACTAGGATGGTAGATGAAGACATTAAGGTGAGAATGATGCTTTGGGACAAGGCTCTGGGAATAAATGACCCCATTGCTTAGAGATAGAATCTTGCTCAAACTCCCCTTCTTCTTTTGCCGTCAATGTTTCCCAGCATGAGGCTCTTCTCCAGTGAGTCCTTCCTTCTCATTAGGTGGCCAAAGTATTTGAGTTTCCTCTTCAGGATCTGGCCTTCTAAAGAGCAGTCAGGGTTGATCTCCTCTAGGACCGACCGGTTTGATCACCTTGCAGTCCAAGGGACTCACAGGAGTCTTCTCCAGCACCAGAGTTCAAAGGCCTCAGTTCTTTGGTGCTCAGCCTTTCTTATGATCCAACTTTCACAGCCATACATTGCAACTGGGGAAAGAATAGCCTTGACTATACGCACTTTTGTTGGCAGGGTGATGTCTCTACTTTTTAGCATTCTGTCTAGATTTGCCATAGCTTTCCTCCCCAGGAGCAAGCGTCTTTTAATTTCTTGGCTGCAGTCCCCATCTGCGGTGATCTTGGAGCCCAGGAAATTAAAATCTGTCACTCCCTCATTTCTTCCCCATCTACTTGCCAGGAATTGAGAGGACTGGATGCCATAATCTTAGTTTTCTTAATGAGTTTCAAGCCAACTTTTGCACTCTCCTTCTTCACCCGCATCCAGAGGCTCTTTAGTTCCTCTTCGCTTTCTGCCATTAGAGTGGTATCATCTGCATATCTGAGGTTGTTGATATTTCTCCCGGAAATCTTAATACCAACTTTTGATTCATCTAGCCCTGCCTTTCTCATGATGTGCTCTCATATAAGTTAAATAGGCAGGGTGACAGTATACAGCCTTGTCGGAATCCTTTCCCAATTTTGAACCAATCAGTGTTCCGTGTCCAGTTCTCCCTGTTGCTTCTTGACCCGCATATAGGTTTCTCAAGAGACAAATAAGATGATCTGGTACTCCCATCTCTTTGAGAACTTGCCACAATTTGTTGTGATCTATACAATCAAAGGCTTTAGCATAGTCAATGAAGCAGAAGTAGAACTCCCTAGCTTTCTCCATGATCTAGACTGTTGCCAATTTGATCTCTAGTTCCTCTGCCTCTTCGAAATCCTTCCTGTACTTCTGGTAGTTCTCGATCCACATACTGCTGGAGCCGTAGTATTTTAAGCATAACCTTACTACCATGTGAAATGAGTGCCATGGTGCGATAGTTTGAACATTCTTTGGCACTGCCTTTCTTTGGAATTGAATGTAAACTGATATTTTCCACTCCTGTGCCACTATTGAGTTTTCCAAATTTGCTGGCAAATTGAGTGTAGCACTTTTAGTACATTGTCTTTTAATATTTTGAATAGCTCAGTTGGAATACTGTCACCTCCACTAGCTTTGTTGTTGCTCAGATTTCCTAAGGCCCATTTGACTTCACATTCTAGATGTCTGGCTCGAGGTCAGTGACCACCCATCGTGGTTACCAGGGACGTTAAGCTCGTTCTTGTTCTCTCTCTCTCTCTCTCTCTCTCTCTCTCTCTCTCTCTCTCTCTCTCTGTGTGTGTGTGTGTGTCTGTGTCTGTGTATAAAGACAACACACATATGCAGTGGTGGGATTCAAATAATTTAACAACCGGTTGCTGCCTAATGATTTCTTCCAATAACCAGTTCACTAAACTGCTCAGAAAGTTAACAACCGGTTCTCCCGAAGTGGTTGTGAACTGGCTGAATCCCACCACTGCATATATGTATATAAACACACACACACACACACACATGCATATAAACAAGGTCCAAGTTTGAAAATATTCTTTGCCTTCTTTTTCTTTTATCTTCAATGTTAGTCTGTCGATTTCTGCAGAGTCCAATATTTTTCTAATTATATCTTCTTCCGCAGGTGTTTCCTCGCTTTTCCAAAGTTGTGCAAATACAGTTATTGGTGCTGTTAAACAGCAATATCAAATATACATTCCCTTTATCACATTTTTCTGGCATTATGGCTAACAAAAATTAACTCTGGTTTACAATCTATATGCTGTCTTAACATTTTTTTTAACCAAGTATGCACTTTTCTCCATATATTTTTTTTTTTTTTTTTTTTTGCTTTTGGGCAAATTTCACCAAGGGTGTATTGTTTTTATAATACAGGTGTCAGGTTTCGATGTCATCTCAAATAAATTGCACTCCCAAACAATTAATCTTTGCTGAAATATTCCATTTATTGAGTATGACAGATCTGGCCCCGACGTCGTCGTAGCCGATACTAACCCTCTGACCCCCAAACCTTTCCCCTTTCCGTTCCCCAATTCTCATCTTCTCATTGGCCGTCTTCAAGTCAGTTTCCCAGCTTCTGACCTCAGCCCACAGGAATGTCCCCCTCCCATCCCATCTCCTAGGGGATATTATCTACAGAGAAAATAAGTAGGTGAAAAGTCAAGCCTCGTCTTTTTATGGCAGCATCAGAATGCTGACAACAGGTAGTACTATGGAAACTAATCAAGGAGAGAACAATTAATCAGTGGAACAACTTTGTCTCCAGAAATTGTGGGTTCTCCATCACTGGAACTTTTTCAAGAAGAGATTGGACAGCCATTTGTCTGAAATGGAATAGGGCCGTGATGGTGAACCTATGGCACAGGTGCCACAGGTGGCACACGGAGCTATATCAGTGGGCAAACGAGCGTTGCCATAGCTCAGCTGCAAGTGCGCATGTGTGCGCCGGCCAGCTAGTTTTTGGACCTTTCCGGTCCCAATGGAAGTTGGGAAATGGGCCTGTTTCCAGCCTCTGGGAGGTGGGAGGGAGGATGGGGAAGGCTGTTTTCACCCTCCCCAGGCTCTTAGAAACCTCTGGAGCCTGGGGAGGGTAAAAACGGGCCTTCTGGGGCCACTGTGCCATCACGTACTAAAAGCAGGGGGACAACACATGCGCAGGGGCGGGATTATGGGTGTGAGCACACACGTGGGTGACCTCCCCCGCACTCCCCCCCCGCTTTTGCACGCGATGGCAAAAAGGTTAGCCATCCCTGGTATACGGTTTCCAGCCTGAGCAGGGGTTGGACTAGAAACCTCCAAGGCCGCTTTCAACTCTTATTATTCTGTAGTCCTTAATTTACAACCATTCACTTGGCAACCGAAGTTGAAACAGCCCTGAAAAAAGTGATCTTTGACCAGTGATGGGTTCCTCCCGGTTCGGTCTGATTTGGCCGAGCCGGTAGCGGTGACAATATGACGTCACCGAACCGGTTCTCCCCCCCCGCCCTCCCACATTATTCGTACCTTTTATTTGGTCCCACCCCCCAATCTATTGCTGCCTCCTGAGTCCCAGCTGATGACTAGAGGAAAAAAACTGTTTAAACTCTTGCCGCGGGGCTTCAAAGGGCCGTCCCACAGCTGATCAGTGTAAAAGCAAACAAATGGATCGGGTCGTAAGTGCGAGGACCTTCCAGAAATGACTCACCAGCTAGCCACGCCCACCTAGTCACATGACCTCCAAGCACACCCACAAAATAAGCCACGCCCACTAGAACCGCTAGTAAAAAAATTTAGAACCCACCCCTGCCTTTGACCATTAGTCACGCTTACAAACTGTTGCAGCATTCCCATGGTGATGTGATTAAAATTCAGATGCTTGACAACTGGCATGTACTTATGACGGTTGCAATGTCCCGGGCAGTGGTGAAATCCATTTTTTTTTTTACTACCAGTTCTGTGGGCATGGCTTGGTGGGTGTGGGCAGGGGGAGGATAGTGCAAAATCTCATTTCCACCCCACTCCAGGGGAAGGATACTGCAAAATCCCCATTCCCACCCTACTCTCCAAACTACTCAAAATTTCCGCTACCGGTTCTCCAGAACCTGCTGGATTTCACCCCTGGTCCCGAAGTCACACAGCCCCCTTTTGCAACCACCTGACAAGCAAAGTCAATGCGGAAGCCAGATTGTCTTAACTACGGTGTTACTAAGTTAACAGCTGCTGTGATACACTTAAGAGCTGCGGCCAGAAAGGTAGAAAAATGGGGCAAAACCCACTTAACAACTGTCTCGCTTAACAACATACGTTTTTGGCTCAGTTGTGGTCATAAGTTTGAGGACTTCTTGTATTGACCTCGTAGACATTTTATGATACCCCTTTCGACCCCTGGCCATTTTGACCCCCATTAATCCTTGGGGTGGGGGTGGGGGGGTCAGTACTGACAGCCAATATAAAACTTTTGCACCCTGCCTTGTATTTCATAATAAATAGATAAATAAAAACATGTTAGCCATAGCTTCTTCTGCTATTGTTCATAAAACCATTTATGCTTCATTGCAACAGCCTGCCTGATCTCTATTCCATGCTGGTTTTATGACTGCAATCAAGATTTGATTGACGGAGCGATATCTGTATTATTAAAGACCTCTCGGAGAAATTGCTTCTTCATTGCATTGTGCAGGAATAATATCTTGAGTATTTTTTTTTTTATTTGATTTATATGCCGCCCTTCTCCGGAGACTCAGGCGGCTTACAATGCATTAAGCAATAGCCTTCATCCTTTTGTATATTTATACAAAGTCAGCTTATTGCCCCCACAAACTGGGTCCTCAATTTACCTACCTTAGAAAGGATGGAAGGCTGAGTCAACCTTGAGCCTGGCGAGATTCGAATTTTTCTTCTACTGCTTTTTCTCCCCTGTCATTAAACACAAGGGATGGGCGCGTTAATGACATTCTTTCATTTATTGAAGGATGAGGGATTCAAGAAGTTGGTGTAATTCAGCCTTATATCGTCCTATAAGCTGACTTTGTATAAATATACAAAAGTATGAAGGCTATTGCTTAACGCATTGTAAGCCGCCCTGAGTCTCCGGAGAAGGGCGGCATATAAAATAAATAAATAAATAACAATAAATAAAGTACATCAAATCCTTGAATTGGGGCGTTGGAAGGGCCAAAAAGTCATCCACAGGTAGTCCTCAACTAACAACAGTTCATTTAGTGACCGCGTCAAAGCTACAATGGCACTGAAAAAAGTAGCTTATGACCATTTTTTCACACTTTATTTATTTATTAATTATATTTCATATACCGCCCGAAGGACTCAGGGCGGTGAAACAGCCAAGATCAAATACATAAATATAAAGTTAAAAACAATTTAAAACCACTTACGACTGCAGCAGCATTCCTGTGGTTACGTGATCAAAATTCGGACACTTGACAACTGACCCATATTTATGACGGTTGCATGGGGTTATGGGTTCTCCTTTTGCAACCTTCCAATGAACAAACTCAGTGGGGGAAGCCAGATTCACTTAACGACCGAGGGCAGGAATTCACTTAACATCTGTGGCAAGAAAGGTTGCAAAATGGGGTGAAATTCACTTAACAAATTCTGTTAATGGAGCCTAGGATCGCATTGTTTTTTTCTGGGCAGCTGCAACACCCGGCTGGCTCCAATTCAAGTGACTGTCCACTGAGGATTCTCAAATCCCTCTCACAATTTTTTTTTTAAATTGATTTATATGCCGCCCTTCCTCCGGAGACTCAGGCGGCTTACAATGTGCTAAGCAAACAATTACTACTATTGAGCTAGGTACCACCTGTGCTTTACCTGTGCATTTGAGTTTTTTGCTTAAATGTAGAAGCTTACTTTTCTCACCATTGAATTTCATTTTGTTGGATAGGGCCCGGTGTTCAAATCTGTCAAGATCCTTCTGGATCTTGAGCCTATCTTCTGGGGTTTGGGCTATTCCTGCCAGCTTGGTGTCATCTGCTAATTTGATGAGTTCCCCATCTATCCTCTCATCTTTGACGAAGATGTTGAAGAGTCCTGGCCTAAAACAGAGCCTTGGGGTACCCCACTGCATACTTCCTCCATGTAGATGCAGTTCCATTGAGGACTACGTGTTGTGTGCAATGTTACATTTTTTTCAAGTTCAATTCTGAGAGCTGAAGTCTATACAACATATAGAATGCTAATTCTGGCTGGGGAATTCTGGAAGTTATTATTTTATTTTATTTTATTTTATTTTATTTTATTTATTTTATTATTTTATTTTATTTTATTTTATTTTATTTTATTTTATTTTATTTTATTTTATTTTATTTTATTTTATTTTATTTTATTATTTTATTTTATTTTATTTTATTTTATTATTTATATGCCGCCCTTCTCCGGTGACTCAGGGCGGCTTACAATGCATTAAGCAATAGCCTTCATACTTTTGTATATTTATACAAAGTCAGTTTATTGCCCCCCACAATCTGGGTCCTCATTTTACCTACCTTAGAAAGGATGGAAGGCTGAGTCAACCTTGAGCCTGGCGAGATTCGAACTAGCAGTAATTGCAGGCGGCTGAATTATAATAACAGGCTATTAGTCTGCTGCGCCACCAGGCTCTTGAAGTCCAAACATCTTAATGTTTGCTGGTTGGGGAATTCTGGGAGTTGAACTGCAAACATCTTAAAGCATGCTGGTTGGGAAATTCTGAGGATTAATTTTAAACTTTCCAAGTTTGAAAAACTTTCTTTAAAGTATGTAGGTCAATGGTGGATTGCTCTCGGTTCGCACCGGTTCGCAAGAACTGGTAGTAAAAATTTGTAGTGGTTTGGAGAACTGGTAATAACATTGGCTGGACACCCCCCCGAACCGGTCCCCGGCCCGGTCGCCGCTCGCTTACCCCGCCCACCTCATCAGAGGCTTTTTTAAAAAAACTTTTAAAAGCATTTTTTCTTCGGCCGAAAAAATGCTTTTAAAAGTAAAAAAAAAGAAAGCCTCTGAGGATCGCACGGCTGAGCTGGGATCGTCAGAGGCTCCTAAAAGCATTTTTTTTCTGCAACCTCTTAAAGTTGTAGAAAAAATGCTTTTAAAATTAAAAAAAAAAAGTTGGCCATGTCCACCCAGTCACATTACCCCCCCCCACCAAGCCATGCCCACAAAATAAGCCACGCCCACAGAACCAGTAGTAAAAAATTTTAGAGCCATCCCTGGTGTAGGTGTCAACAAACACCACACCTGGACTTCTGATTTGGCTTTGCTTGAGTCAGCTTTTCTCAGTGGCAAAAGGGAGAAAGGCGGAAGACAGAAAGAGAAGGAATGTTGAAATTCAGAGAGAAGGACAGTATCTTTCATCCTTCGTGCTTACGGTAACCAGATTTCCAAATTATGTGGTGTTTTAAGTGCAGAGGACAGGAAGGTTTGGGACCTTCGCAGTCAACCGTTGGACACCAAAACCCCTTTGCACATTGGAGCCAATTTCAGAGAAGGTCCTTATTTTGTGAGGATTCGTCCTTTGCGTCATTCTAAGGAGCCAGCCTTAATTATGTCTTCCTTCTCATAAGAAAAACAATACTTTCAGGTCACCATGGCAAGGACAGAAATAATGAAGTGATCCCCTGGAAGTGTGTGTTGTAAAAGGAGGGTCTCTTAAAAACTCCTCCTCTTCCTCTTTTCTTCTCCTCTTCCTCTTCCATCCTCCTCCTCCTCCTCTTCTTCCATTCTCTACAATCTTCTCCCTCCCTCCTCCTTGTCTATGTTCTCCTCCTCCTTCCCCTCTTTGGCTTTTTTTTCTTCTTCTCCTTATTATGTTCTCCCTCTCCTTCATCTCCTTCTTGCTTATCTTCCCTTGGTCTATATTCCTCCCTTCTTCTCCTCCTCTTCCATCTTCCTCTTCCTCTTCTAAACTCCTCCTCTTCTTCTCTTCCACTTCCTCTTCCATCCTCCTCCTCCTCTTTCCTTTTCCTCTTCCATCTTCCTCCTCCTCTTTCCTCTTCCTCCTCTTCCTCTTCCATCCTTCTCCTCCTCTTCTATCCTCCTCTTCTTTCATCCTCCCTCTTCCTCTTCCATCCTCCTCCTCCTCTTTCCTTCTCCTCTTCCATCCTTCCCCTTCACTTCCATCCTCTTCCATCCTCCTCTTCCTCTTCCATCCTTCTCCTCCTCTTTCCTTCTCCTCTTCATCCTCCTCTTCTTCCTCTTCCTCTTCCATCCTCTTCCTCCTCCTCTTCCATCCCTCCTCCTCCTCTTTCCTTCTCCTCTTCCATTCTCTCTCCTCCTCCTCCTCCTCCTCCTCCTCCTCCTCCTCCTCCTCCTCCTCCTCCTCCTCCCTCCTCCATCCTCCATATTCTCTTTCTCCTACTTTTGGGACAAAATCACACACTTCCACCCAAGTTCTTCGCAGACTCTGGGACACAACTTCCACCGAACATGGAAGAATACAGAATATCCCCACCCCCAAATATTGCACCCCTATCAAATCAGACCAATACCAATTTCCGAATCACTCACCTCTGCTGTCCTTTGGATGAATAATTCTATTTTCAGCAGCCTGGAAAATAGGACTTCACATGTTTATCATTTGTATGCAGGGAAATGTAAATCATGACACTGACAAACTCATCCAGGGAGGGAAAAAAAACAACAATAACCAAGGTCTAATATCAGGGTAGCTTTTGTTTCTGGTGACATCGAAAACCTGACAATATTGAAAGGGACACATCTTTACCTTGGGAGGCTGGTGATCCAATTCGGCATAATTGGATGTCTGCTTCTGAAACTATAAACATGCCAGGATTTGAACCTCACCTAGGAAAGAGAAGTGTCCTTCCAAAACCAGTTCATGTTTTCATTCTCACTTTTTTTCCTCTTTTTTCTTCTCCTTCCTTCTCAGGTTCAACCAGTTTTTCTAAAGAGAAAGAGGAAGGAGAAAGGAGAAGGAAAAGACAGACAAACAGGGGAGGAGGAGAAGAAAGAAGATGGAGGGGAAGAAAGAGAAGATAGGACGAGGAGGAGAAGGAGAGGAGGAGGAGGAGGAGGGAGGAGGAGGAGGAGGAGGAGGAGGAGGAGGAGGAGGAGGAGGTGGAAGAGGATAAGAAAGAGGAGCAACAAAAGGAAAAAAAGAAAAGAGACAAGAAGGAAGTGGATGAGGATGAGGAGAAGAAGGAAGATGAAGATGGGAAGGAGGAGGGATGGAGAAAGAAGAGAAGGAGAAAATAGACAAGGGAAAGGGGAAGAGAAAAGAAAAGAAGATAGGGAAGGAAAAGGAAAAGGAAGAAAAAAGAAAGGCAAGGAAGAGAAGGAGAAGGAGAAAGAAAGAGGAGAAGATTGAAAATAAGAAGGAGAATATAAAGAGGGAGATTTAAAATTGGATTTGTCATTAATAGGAAGAATTGCAGTAACTGAAGTGAATGCACTACCTAGAATGTTATTTCTATTTCAGATTATACCAATATTGATTAGAAATTCCTCCTTTAAATAGTGGCAGAAAGATGTATCTAAATTTATTTGGCAAAATAAAAACAGCAACCCAGAATTAAATATTCTACATATGCTACAAGATAGAGGCAGTCTTTACAGTTTTGTTTTTTAAATCAAGACCTCGAGGGTACTGGTTTGAGATATGGATGGGATCAGGGGTGAAATCCAGCAGGTTCTGACAGGTTCTGGAGAACCGGTAGCGGAAAATTTTGATCAGTTCAGAGAACTGGCAATATCACCTCTGGCTGGCCCCAAAGTGGGGTAGGAATGGAGATTTTACAATACCCTTCCCCCAGGAATGGGGAGGGAATGGGGATTTTGCAGTATCCTTCCCCCTGCCATGCCCACCAAGCCAAGCCATGCCACGCCACGCCCATCAAGCCACGCCCACAGACCCGGTAGTAAAAAAAAAATTGGATTTCACCACTGGGTGGGATGGCCTATTTGTGATGTGACAAAGTGAATGTTAACCCTGGTTTTAAGATTTCTGCTATTATGCAATTGATTGGATGTGTTTGGTGTAAATGTAAAAGATTAGCTGATGAAATGCCACGTTTGTCTATCACCCTGTGAAGCACTACATAGAACAGAGGTAGATCAGAATGCAAATGGATGACATATTGATATTTGAAGAGGAGGGATTTAAGATAAGAGAACAATTAGCGAATGAAGGATTTGCTTGTGATTGGTTTAATTATTACAGAATTTTTGAAAAATTTAAACTTGGTTAAAAAGAAAGTTTTGTTTTCACAGGAACTAAATCTGAATAGGACTATCAGCCATGTTCTGGAGATGTCCACTTGATTTCTAAAGTATATAAAATGTAAAATGGGGATTCAGGGTGAATCCCCATTGTGGCTGTAAGTCGAGGAGTACCTTTACGATTATTTTATTTATTTATTTTTCCATTTATCGTATTTGTATAACCTTCTATCTCATGTGAGAGTATGATGAATTTTTGGATAAAGAGATGAGGAGGGCTGAAGCAAAGGAAATTGGGGGACTAGAAACTTGGGTAGGGAAAAAAAAAGTCTGGCGTCTCACATGTCATCAAAAATATACAGGCTGTCCTCGAGTTATGACCACAATTGAACCCAAACTTTCTATTGCTAAGTGTAATTGCTTGCTAAGTGAGTTTTGCCCCATTTTAGGACCTTTCTTGCTACAGTTGTTAAGTGAATCACTGCAGCTGTTAAGTTAGTAACACGGTCGTTAAATAAATCTGCCTTCCCCATTGACTTGGCTAGTCAGACGCTTGGAAAAGGGGATCATATGACCTCAGGACACTGCCACTGTCATAAATATGAGTCATCTGCCAAGCATTTGAATGTTGATCACGTGACCCTGCAATGGTCGTAAGTGTGAAAAATGGTCATAAGTCACTTTTTTCAGTGCAGTTGTAGTTTTGAATGGTCACTAAATGCACTGTTGTAAGTCAAGGACTACTGTACTTGCAAATGTTTTGAGCATCCAGTTCCTGCCAGAAGCAAAAACCCAAAACTAGGAATAAGTTTGGTGGGACAATAATATCTCCTATTCCCTGCCCCCGACCTCCCCCCATTTTTGGCAGCATCTTTGGCTAAATTTACCACCGCTCCCCGGGCGCTGAAGCTTCGCCAGAAAAGCTTAAACCAAATGTGTTTGGTTTAAGAAACTTGAAATAGCAATGATAAATAAAAAAAACGCCAGGCTTCTGGATGGGCCGTTGATAGCATGAATATCAACGAACTTGGGAAGAGTCTTGTTTGGGCTGCCCAGAGAAAGGGGGAAAATAATGAAAATTTAAAACGAGCAGCAGAAAGCTGCCAGTATGGAGGGTTTTGCAAAAGTCTATGATCTGTTTGCAGATGAGAGTTTTACCCGTGGTGGCTAAAATGCGTGCCAAGCGGCTTCGTGGGCACACTGACAAAATGGATGCCGGGGTGGCCAATGCTCTCTTTCGCTCCCTGAACCTTCCTTCCTTCCTTCCTTCCTTCCTTCCTTCCTTCCTTCCTTCCTTCCTTCCTTCCTTCCTTCCTTCCTTCCTTCCTTCCTTCTTCTCTCCTTTCCTCCCTCTTTTCCCTTGTCCCTAACTCTTCCTTTTTCCCTCAATCCCACCCTTTCCATTCCTCTCACCTTTCTTCCTCATTCTTCTCTTTCTTCTTCCTTCTCTCGTATCTGTTTTCTGCCTTCCTTCCACTTTTCTCACGTCCACACCTTTTTTTCCACCCTATCCCTCCCTCTCCCCTTTTCTTCTCTTACTCCCTCTCCTTCTCCTCTCCTTCATTCTCTCCTTCTCCTTCTCCCTCACTCTCTCCTTCACTTTTCCTTCCTCTCTTCTACCTCTCTTTTCTTTTCCCCTCCCTCTTTTCTACTCTCCTCTTCCTCTCACTCTTCCTCTCTCTCTCCCCCCTTCTCCCTCTTCATTTTTCCTTCCTCTCTTCTACCTCTCTCTTCTCCTCCTTTCCCCTCCCTCCTCCCTTGTTTCTTTCCTCTCCCCCTTTCTTCTCTCCTCCCTCTCTTCTCTTCCTCCCTCCTCTCTTCTATTTCTCTCCTTCTCTTCCTTTTCCTTCCTTCCCTTTCCCCCCCTCCTTCCCCTTTCTCTGACTGCCTGCCAACTCCAGTGGAGTCCTGCGGCCATTGTGGTTTTCTCAACCTGTAAATATATTCACCATTAAGATGCAGGAACAGACTTAAAAGCCCCTGGATTTTTGCCAGTTGATTAGACTACTATTCTTTAGGCTTCTCCCTCCCTCCCTCCCCTCTCTCTCTCCTCTTTCCCTCTTTCTCTCTCTCCTACTCTCCTTCTCCCACCGCCCCCTCTGTCTTTTCATCTCTCTCTCTTCCCCCCTTTCTCCCTCTCTCTTCCTCTTTCCCTCTACATCTTTCTCTCCTCTTCCTCCTCCCTCCCCTATTTCCTCTCCCTCCCTGCCCCTCTCTTCTGTCCCCTCCCTCCCTCCCCATTTCCCTTTCCCTCTCCCTCTCTCCTCTCCCACTCTCCTTCCACCTCTCTTCCTCCCTCCCTCCTCCCACCTTCTCTCTATCTCTGTCTCCTCTCTCCTCTCCCCTCTCTCTCCTCCCTCCCTTTTCCACTTTTCCTCTTTCTCTTTCCCTCTCTCACTCTCTCTCTTCCCGCCTTCCCTTCCTTTCTTCTCCCACCTTCCCTCTGGTCTCTCCTTCTACTTCTCCCTCTCCCCCACTCTCCCACTCCTTACCCTCTCCCTCCCTCCTTCTTTTCTTCTTCTGTCCTCTGATCCGTTCCATGCACATATAGATAGAGAAGCCCTGGCCAGAGGCTCATGGCTGGATTGGAATTACTTGGCCTTCGTTATCACTCTGCTGTTTTCTAAATCTCTGCTTTTCAAAGGCAGCACTGAAGTTCCTGAACAGCCCCCTCCCTCACTCCCCCTCTCCCCTTGCAGAGATCAAGGCAGCCCCCTCCCCTCCTTTATTAGAAACCAGCTTTTCTGCAGGCATTTTCAGTCTCTTGGAAGGCTGCTAATTTATTTTGATTCTTTCTCCCTGCCGCCTGCATTTTAATTGGACTGTCAAGTACTAATAACAATCATTTTCTTTTTCCTATCTGGATCGTTGATACCAGCCGTGAGATCGGACAGAACACAGAAATCCAGTACAGGTAGTCCTCGACTTACGACCGCAACGGAGCCCAACATTTCTGTTGCTAAGTGTGGCGGTTGTTATTTTACGACCTTTCTTGCCCCGGCTGTTGTGAATCCTTGCAGTTGTTAAGTGAGTCAAACGGTTGTAAAGCGGGTCAGGATTCCCCATGCACGTTGCTTGTCAGAGGGTCACAAAAGCGGATCACGTGACTCCGGGACACAGCAACGGTCATAAATATGAGTCAGTCTGCCAAGCGTCTGAATTTTGATCCCATGAACCTGGGGAAAACAGTCGTTAAGTGTGAAGAGGGGTCTTCAGTGTTTTTGTAAATGGTCACTAAATGATTTGTTGTAAATTGAGGACTACGTGTAAAGCAACAGCTGAGCAGAGGAATAAAATCAAGCTTTCTCCTCACTGGCAAAGCCCAGATGCTTCCTTGCGGAAAAACAATAAAGAATGAGATTTCTGATTTTTCCTTCCATGCTTTCTTTCTCCATTGAGTTGTAACCTTGAAATGTTTTCGATTGTAAAGAAACGCCTCTGGCTGTATGCAGGCCCAGGAGCATAAGGAAGGAATAAAGGCTCTGATTTCTAAAGCCAGCATGTGATATATATATATATATGTAGGTCTTTGGTTATTCGGGTCTTCTCCCACGTAAAATTGGAAGTGTCTTGGCGACGTTTCGACGAAGTGTCATTCGTCATCTTCAGTGCTGGAAGGAATAGAGGAGGAATAGAGGAAGGAAGGGAGGGTGGGAGGCGGAGAGATGGAAGGATGGAAGGAATGAAGGAAGGACAGAAGGAAGGAAAGGAAGAGGGGGAGGGGAGGATGAGAAGGAAGCAGGGAAGGAAGGAAAGATGGAAGGAAGGAAGGAAGGAAAGGAGAGAAGGAAGGAGGTAGGGAGGGAAGAGAAGGAAGGAAGGAAAGAAATGGAGGGGGGAAGGAAGGGAGAGAAGGAAGGAAGGAAAGGAGAGGGGAGGGGAGGGGAGGATGAGAAGGAAGCAGGGAAGGAAGGAAAGATGGAAGGAAGGAAGGAAAGGAGAGAAGGAAGGAGGTAAGGAGGAAGAGAAGGAAGGAAGGAAAGAAATGGAGGGGGGAAGGAAGGGAGAGAAGGAAGGAAGGAAAGAAGGGAAGGAGGGGGGAAAGGAGGGAAGGGAGGAAGAGAAGGAAGGGGAGGGGGAGGGGAGGAAGGAGGGAATGAAGGAAGGAAAGAAGGGAGGGAGGGGGGGAAAGGGGGAAAGGGAGGGAGAAAACGAAGGAAGGGAAGGTGAGAGGGAGGGGAGGAAGGAAGGAATGAAGGAAGGACAGAAGGAAGGAAAGGAGAGGGGAAGGGGGAGGGGAGGATGAGAAGGAAGCAGGGAAGGAAGGAAAGATGGAAGGAAGAATGGAAGGAAAGAAGGAAGGAGGGAGGGAGGAAGAGAAGGGAGGAAAGAAGGGAGGGAGGGAAGGGGGAAAGGAGGGAGGCGAGGAAGGAGGGAAGGAAGGAAAGAAGGGAGGGAGGGAGAGGGGAGAGGAGGAAGGAAGGAAGGAAAGGAGAGAGGGAGGGAGAGAAGGAAGGAAGGAAGGAATAGTTTTTTTATAATAGTTTTTCTCAAGGCTTATTCTGTTATTTCTTCTGTTAATTTAATCTTTAATCAATCAACTTGATCTTAATCTATCTATCTATCTATCTATCTATCTATATCTATATCTATATCTATATCTATATCTATATCTATATCTATATCTATATCTATATCTATATCTATATCTATATCTATCTATCTATCTATCTATCTATCTATCTATCTATCTATCTATCTATCTAAAAAGTGAAAACCACTCACGTATTAATCACGAAATCTCCAGAACCGTAAAGCCTACAAACTTGACATTTGCCACGTATGTTCCTCTTGGTTTCTAGGTGCTCACTAAGAAAGGATTTTTCGAAATGACCATCAGAGCATTAGTATTTCCTATATTATTATTAACACGCTCTGATGCTAAGAAGTTTTACTCCCCCCCCACCTGAAAAGAAATCTGTTCCAAATGCAAAACACAAGCAGAGGAGAGGAGTTTCACTTTCAGTTTTACTTTCACAGCAGCAAGCAGCTTTACTACAGAACAGTTGAGCTAAGCCACGCCCAGCCTCCTTCCTGTCTCCTTCTTGCTCACACAGCAAATACTGTTTGAGTTTCCAAACACCCCTCAACTCTCGCACACACAGACAGGATGCTAGCCAGATGAATACCGATGGATGCTGCAGGCTGGGACATTCTACTCCCCCTCTGTTCCAACTGCCAGTTGCATTATATTAACACACTCTGATGCTACGGAGTTACACATTCTACATTAAAAGTTTCAGGCTGCAAGGGTCAATTTATCAAGCCCGAGCACATCGTTTCGTAGTGAAGCAACGGGCGCCCATCTAAGTCAATAAATAAATAAAGATAAAAAATCTCAAAAGGTCTTTTTTTTCTGGCAAGGCAGGGCAGGTCTCAGCTCTTAAAAAGGCAAAATACAGACAGAAGAAAGGTTAAAAGCACTTTTGCTGCTGCTTATCTGCCTCGCCACACCCTCAATGGGAAGCTGTTCAGCAACTTTGGAAGCCCAAGCATTCAGAACACACAAAATCACTGTAATTAGGCTTTCCAGAGAAGAGTGAATCTGTCAATCAGAGTCTCTCTGCCGTCAAGCGCAAAAACACTCTGAAAGATAGGGGGAAAAGCTTGTGATCTGTAATAAGCTTTAAAGGTTAGCCTAATCTCTATAATTCAGGGCTGAACTGTGGGGTCCTTGGTGGTCTCTGAGCTTAATGGGTTTTTTTGCAGGTTGTTTCGTAACCCAGCTAGGTAACATCATCAGAGCTAGAAGGGAGGGGGATTTGCGGAGAGGAGGAGGTGGAGGACTGATGGAGCACCCACAACTTCTGGAGACAAACTGTTCCATTGATTAATTGTTCTCACTGTCAGAAAACTTCTCCTCCCTTCTTCCCTTTAACAATCATACTGTCTATGGAGATTTTCAGTCATCCAGGTTATGGATGGCTCTCCCACTGGTGTTTTTTCAAGAGGCAACTGGACTTCCTTTGTTTTTTTTGTTTGTTTTTTGAAGACGTTTCTCTTCTCATCCCAGAAGCTTCTTCGGCTCTGACTGGATGGGATGGTGAGGAATGGAAGGATTCATACTCCTTGCAGACGGATGGTCATTTGCATCCTTTTAGAGAGTCGTTGAGGCCACTTGGAGGTTTACTTGTATCCTCAGATTCACCTGAGTGGTGCAAATGGGTGTGGAGCTTTCTCGGAGCTGCTGAAAGAGCTTGTGTTGTAGACTGGAGATAGATGATGTTGTATCCCTCCCCCTTTGTTGTTCAATTTTGACGGCCTCTTTGACCCTCTCTTTCAAACCAGCAGTCCTCTCTGCAGTCTTCAGAAGAGTGGCTTTTGTCTTTCAAATGCAGGTGGATCGCTGAATCTTGTCCTGATAGGTTCATTCTCATGTGTTCCGCCATGCGTTTCTGAAGTGGTTGTTTTGTTTCCCCAATGTACGCTGGGAAACAAAACAACCACTTCAGAAACATATGGCACAAGAAAGTCCAGTTCCCTCTTGAAAGGTAGGTGAAATGAGGACCCAGTTTGTGGGGGCAATAAGCTGACTTTGTATAAATATACAAAAGGATGAAGGCTATTGCTGAGCACATTGTAAGCCGCCCTGAGTCTTCGGAGAAGGGCGGCATATAAATCAAATTAAAAAAAAAAAAACACCTTTGGGACTTCCACCCATCACTTCTTGCCTTGCCCTCTGGTCCTCTGAAGAATAAGTCAATCCCCTTTGTTTTGTGGCAACCCCTCAAATTTTGGAAGATTGCTATCATGTCACACCTAGTCCTTCTCTTTGTTAGACTAGAGCAGGGATCAGCAACCTGTGGCTCCGGAGCCAGATGCGGCTCTTTGGGGCCTCTGCTGTGGCTCTCTGTCAGGTGATCCCACCACTGGCTGGCCCCGCCCCTCACCCTCCCCTCCCAGTCACTCCTCACCTGGCCTGAGAAGGTAAGGGCAACAGCAGGGGATGGAGAAGCAGCCAGGGCAGAGACAGAGAGATACAGAGAGAGGGGGAGAGAGAGAGAGAGAGACATAGAGAGATAGAGAGAGGGGGGAGAAAGGGAGGGAGGGAGGGGAGAGAGAGATAAGTCAAAAGGGTTTTGTGGTTCCTGCTGTTTTTTAACAACTGGTTCTCTGCCCTAATGACCGGCTGGGTAGGCGTGGCTAGAGGGGGGTCATGTGGCTGGTGGAAGTGAGTGACATTGAGTTGGCCATGCCCACCCAGGTTTTGTGGCTCCCGGTGTTTTCTTTTCTGTGGGAAATGGGTCCAAATGGCTCTTTGAGTATTTAAGGTTGCAGATCCTTGGACTAGACATTCCCAGTTCCCCCAACCGTTTATCATACAGTTTAGCCTGATCCTCTTTGTCGCTCTTCTCTGCACCCTTTCTAGGGTCTCAACTCGGCGACCAAATCCGGATGCCATATTCCAAGTGTGGCCTTACGAAGGCCTTATAAAGCAGTTTTAACACTTCACGTGATCTTGATTCTATCCCTCTGTTAATGCAGCCTAGGAACTGCATTGGCCTTTTTTTTGGCAGCTGCAGCACACAGCTGGCTCCTACTTAATTGGGGTCCATTAGGACACTTAGATGAGTGGTGGGTTTCACTTACATTTGTACCGGTTCACTCACTTCTGAACATGTGCAGATCTTATTTGATGATGTCCGGGTGGGTGGGCGGAGCCTCCCGCTCCCACCGCTACTGATTTACCCAAACCGGCGAGAACCGGTAGCAACCAGGTAGCAAGTCTTGGTAGTACAGTGGTCTAAAGCACCCTGTTATTAAGACCAGCTGCCTGCAATTACTGCAGGTTCGAATCTTACCAGGCTCAAGGTTGACTCAGCCTTCCATCCTTTCTAAGGTAGGTAAATTGAGGACCCAGTTTGTGGGGGCAATAAGCTGACTTTGTATAAATATACAAAAGGATGAAGGCTATTGCTTAACGCATTGTAAGCCGCCCTGAGTCTCCGGAGAAGGGCGGCATATAAATCAAATTAAAAACAAAACAAAACCCCACCACTGACTTAGATCCCTCTCACGGTTACCATGGTTTAGCCAGCCCCTATGAGATTATGTGATTCCAGCCAACTTCAATTAAAATAACTGGAACATAAGTAAGTTATGTTCTGGTCCTGTCTACCTGATGGGGCTGATCCTTGATGGCGAAATCATGTGATTCATTTCTCTAATGTAGGAAGTTAGCACCCACCCCTTTCCTGGAAGAGTGAAATATTTTAGGAAATATGAAAAAAGGCAGAATATTATATTTCCCTGGGTGAGAAATGGATAAGCATGTTTTGAAGCAGCTCCCACCTTCCTGCCCCCCACCCTTTGTCAATGGGCCATTAAGGCCTGGGCCAGTCTATTCTACATAACAAAGATCTGCCTCCTTCAGGCAGAGCCATAGTAGGAATTGCCCAAGATCCAACAAAGATAGGATTAGCCCTCTACACAATAGCAGCAGAAACTCACCACATGTGACCTGGGAAGCACATGTGACCATCAGCCAGCAAGGCCCCCACCCCCTGGGAGTCTGACAACCAATCAGGATACTCTTTCGGGGCCCCAAGAAATGCAGAGCCAGAGAGAGCATAAAAACCCGAGAATTTACTATATCTGCCCTTTTCTGTTCAGGAACTCAAGCCATGTGATCCTGTCCACCATTAAACCATCTTTCCAAGCAGTCTCCATGTTTCCAGGGTCTTTTTCCCCACTTGGAGCAGAACCTAGAAGGAGATTTCTTCCAACATTAAGGAACCCTTCCAGGAGAGGAAGAAACAAATGGATGACAGGTCATTGATTGAGCTCAAGGCATTCTTCACCTTTATAGTCACCACAATATAAAAAAGATGTTGAGACTCTAGAAAGAGTGCAGAGAAGAGCAATCAGGATGTTTAGGGGGCTGGAGGCTAAAACATACAATGAACGGTTGCAGGAACTGGGCATGGATAGTCTAGTGAAGAGAAGGACCAGGGGAGACATGATAGCCGTCTTCCAATATTTGAGGAGCTGCCCAAGAGAGGAGGGAGTCAAGCCATTCTCCAAAGCACCTGAAGACAGGACAAGAAGCAAAGGATGGAAAGTGAACAAGGAGAACCTGGAATTAAGGAGAATCTTTATAACAGTGAGGACAATTAACCAGTGGAACAGTTTTTCTCCAGAAGTTGTGGGTGCTTCATCACTGGAGACTTTTAAGAAGAGACCGGATGGCCATTTATCAAAAATAATATAACTCTCCTCCTTGGAGGGCTGGACTAGATGACCTACAAGGTCCCTTCCAACTCTGTTAATCTGTTAAAACCTTTCACATGATCTGGCTGCTATCCCTCCATTGAATTCAATTCAAATCTTTATTGTCAGTGCACAACGTATGTGAAATGAGACTGGTTGAGCTCCCTCGGTGCATTGAGGGTTTGCATTGGCTTTTTTGGAATTTCATAGCTTTTTTTTTTGCTGATTTTCACAACAGGAAACAAAAACCTTGTTCTCCCAAAGGGCTGCCACCGAAAAGGAGGGAGTCAAGCTATTCTCCAAAGCCCCTGAAGGCAGGATAAGAAGCAATGGGTGGAAACTAATCAAAGGAGAGAAGCAACCTGGAATTTAAGGAGAAATTTCCCAATACGGAGAACAATTAATTAGTGGAACAATTTGCCTCCAGACATTGTGGGTGCTCCATCCATGGAGATCTTCAAGAAGAGATTGGGCAGCCACTTGTCTGAAATGGTATAAGATCTCCTCTTGAGCAGGGGGTTACCTCCATGGTATCCTCCCAACTTTGTTATTCTGTTATTCCTTTGGACTGAAATTTCAGAAGCAAATTATCTCCTTGAATTTAGGGACGAAATAGCTCTGCCAGATCTTAAAGAAAACTAGCCAATTTTTTTTTCCTGCGATTTTTCAACTGTTCTTTGGCTCACCGCTCAGATTCAACAGCCTTCTACTTAGCGGGCAATTAAGCCCGAAAGTGTGAGCATTTGTGTTTCAGTGGAAACAAAACCTGTCACGCTCTCCTCATTTTGCAATGATGGAAAAGAAACCCACATTCCCCCATTCCAATAAATAAGGGAGAGTCATCCTATTTTTTTCCCTTTTAGTTCCCTTTCAGAGGAGAAGAAACTGGTTCTGCAGCTGTCACAAAGAAGAGAGGCAAATTGGTTGTCTCCTGTTGTGCCGAGCGTGGAAATGACAAGGCCACGAAATGGTTTCCTTGACAATGGCAAGTAACCGAATGTGCAACGTGGAAAGTACAGTAGGTGAGTTTGTTTACTCCGGTTTCATATTGAAATTGGCCACCGGAGCTCAGGAGAACCTGCTGTTCCGATCGTTCTCCCCTGATTAGTCTCCAAATCGTTTACTTTGTCCTTGTTTTTTTTAATGTTTGTATGCTTGCTTTTACGTTAGCTGGGAACAAAGGATGGATGCTTAGATATACTAGGCAGGGCTTTTCAACTTCAAAAACTTTTAACATGTATGGACCTCAACTCTCAGAATTGAATTCTGCAGGAGGGAGAGGGGGAGGAGGAGGAGGATGGCAGAGGAGGAGGAGAAGGAGGAGAGAGAGGAAGAGAAAGGAGAAGGCAAGAAGGAGGAAAAGATGGAGGAGGAGGAGGAGATAGTAATGGAGAAGGAGAAGAGAGAGGAAGAGAAAGGAGAAGGAGGAAAAGATGGAGGAGGAGGAGATAGTAATGGAGAAGGAGAAGAGAGAGGAAGAGAAAGGAGAAGGAGGAAAAGATGGAGGAGGAGGAGATAGTAATGGAGAAGGAGAAGAGAGAGGAAGAGAAAGGAGAAGGAGGAAAAGATGGAGGAGGAGATAGTAATGGAGAAGGAGAAGAGAGAGGAAGAGAAAGGAGAAGGAGGAAAAGATGGAGGAGGAGGAGATAGTAATGGAGAAGGAGAAGAGAGAGGAAGAGAAAGGAGAAGGAAGAAAAGATGGAGGAGGAGGAGATAGTAATGGAGAAGGAGAAGAGAGAGGAAGAGAAAGGAGAAGGAGGAAAAGATGGAGGAGGAGATAGTAATGGAGAAGGAGAAGAGAGAGGAAGAGAAAGGAGAAGGAGGAAAAGATGGAGGAGGAGGAGATAGTAATGGAGAAGGAGAAGAGAGAGGAAGAGAAAGGAGAAGGAGGAAAAGATGGAGGAGGAGGAGATAGTAATGGAGAAGGAGAAGAGAGAGGAAGAGAAAGGGGAAGGAGGAAAAGATGGAGGAGGAGGAGATAGTAATGGAGAAGGAGAAGAGAGAGGAAGAGAAAGGAGAAGGAGGAAAAGATGGAGGAGGAGGAGATAGTAATGGAGAAGGAGAAGAGAGAGGAAGAGAAAGGAGAAGGAGGAAAAGATGGAGGAGGAGATAGTAATGGAGAAGGAGAAGAGAGAGGAAGAGAAAGGAGAAGGAGGAAAAGATGGAGGAGGAGATAGTAATGGAGAAGGAGAAGAGAGAGGAAGAGAAAGGAGAAGGAGGAAAAGATGGAGGAGGAGATAGTAATGGAGAAGGAGAAGAGAGAGGAAGAAGGAGAAGGCAAGAAGGAGGAAACTATGGAGGAAGAGGAGATAGTAATGGAGAAGGAGAAGAGAGAGGAAGAGAAAGGAGAAGGAGAAGGCAAGAAGGAGGAAAAGATGGAGGAGGAGAGAAGAAGAAGAAGAAGAAGAAGAAGAAGAAGAAGAAGAAGAAGAAGAAGAAGAAGAAGAAGAAGAAGAAGAAGAAGAAGAAGAAGAAGAAGAAGAAGAAGAAGAAGAAGAAGAAGAAGGAGAAGAAGAAGAAAGGAGGAGGAGGAGGAGGAGGAGGAAAAAGAAACAAACAAACAAGGTGGAGAAGGAAAATGATAATGAAGGAGAAGAGAGGAAGAGAAGATAGGAGAAGGCAAGAAGGAAGAAAAGAAAATGGAGATGGGGAAGATAGGAGGACAAGATGTAGATAAAGGAGGAGAAGATGGAAAGAGAAGGAGAAGACGGAAGATAAAATGGAGACAGCAAAGGTGAAGATAGAACAGAAGATGGAGAGAGAGGAGAAGATAGAAAAAAGGAGAAGGAGAAGATGGAAGGAGAAGGAGATAGAGGATGAGTTTTGTTCCGCCTTAGGCATGAAAGCCAGCTGGGTGACTTTGGATCAGTCCTAACCCACCTCACAGGATTGTTGTTATAGGGAAAACAGGACCCGGAAGGAACTTTATGTCTGTTCTACACCTTGAGTTACTTATACAGTAATAAAGACAGGATCATTGAATACATAAGTAAATAAATATCTACCCCCACTTGTTCTCCACGCATCAGAGAGAAAGCACACTCACAAAACTCATTCTCTATCTCTTGAAAAGTCACTGAATCATTCAACGGTAATCAGACAACGGTAAGTCACAAGCCAACAAAATTATAGGCATCTGACAAAAAAAATAAATAATAATAATTAGAAAAACACCTCATTAAAAAAAAAAAAAACACCACCTCAATAATGAAAGCTCTGCCTGACTCACTCTTATTTTCCTGATGTGATGAGTACACAATGACCTTTCCCAAGACATTAAGGACAGGTCTGTTAATTTTAGACTGTGGTCCAACACTCTGCATCTCAGGATAATAAGGAACAAAAGTTGTCGAAATGCTGATAGTCCTCAATTTTCCGACCACAATGGGGCCTGACATTTCTGTTGCTAAGCGAGACATTTATTGGGAGAGCTTTGCCCCCATTTTGCAACCCTTCTTGCCACAGTTGTGACGGGAATGACTGCAGTTGTTAAGTGAGTCGCATGGATCTCGCTTCCCCGTTGACTTTGCTCGTTGGAAGGTCGCAAAAGGCAACCATGTGACCCCCCTCCCCACTCCCCGGGACACTGCAACGTTGAAGTACATGCCAGTTGAACTGAAGGGCCTGGTAGTACAGTGGACTAAAGCACTGTTATTAACATCTGCTGCCTGCAATTACTGCAAGTTCAATTCTCACCAGGCTCAAGGTTGACTCAGCCTTCCATCCTTTCTAAGGTAGGTAAAATGAGGACCCAGTTTGTTGGGGCAATAAGCTGACTTTGTATAAATATACAAAAGTATGAAGGTTATTGCTTAACGCCTTGTAAGCCGCCCTGAGTCTCCGGAGAAGGGCGGCATATAAATCAAATAAAAAAAAAAAAAAAGAGACTAAAGTGCTGTTAAAATAACACCAGCTGCCTGCAATTACTGCAAGTTCAATTCTCACCAGGCTCAAGGTTGACTCAGCCTTCCATCCTTTCGAGGTAAGTAAAATGAGGACCCGGATTGTGGGGGCAATAAACTCACTGTATAAAAAAGAACACCACTTGGGGGGGCCCGAAAGCCCTACTAAGCAGGTATATACAAAAGTATGAAGGCTATTGCTTAACGCATTGTAAGCCGCCCTGAGTCTCCGGAGAAGGGCGGCATATAAATCGAATAAATAAATAAATAAATAAATAAATAAATAAATAAATAAATAAATAAATAAGCATCTGAATTTTGATGATGTGTCCATGGGGATTCTGCAAAGGCTGTAAGCCGTGGGGGGATTCAGCCGGTTTGTTGCTGGCTGGCCGCTCCCCTCCCCTCCCCTCCCCTTTCAGGAGTCCCCACATGCCCTGTTTTGGCTCCCAGATAAGTGCAGGGAGACCTACTAGGCCCAAATCAGGGCACGGGGGAGTGTGGTGCGCCCCCGCACCCCCCGCAGCCTGTTTTTGCTCCCAGGTGGCTGCAGGGAGGCTTACTAGGCCCAAAACGGGGCACGGGGGGGGGCAGCATTCCATTTTTACTCCCAGGGGGATGCAGAAGGCGGAGTGCTGCCTGTCACACCCCCTGGCCACGCCCACCATGGCCACACCCACCCAGCTGGTCATTAGGGCAGAGAACCGGTTGTTAAATTATTTGAATCCCACCACTGGCTGTAGGTGTGAAAAATGCTCATAAGCAAGTGGTGAAATCTAATTTTTTTCACTACCAGTTCTGTGGGCGTGGCTTGGTGGGCGTGGTGTGGCTTGGTGGGCGTGTCAGGAGAAGGATACTGGAAAATCTCCATTCCCACCCCACTCCTGTGGGAAGGATATTGCAAAATCCTCATTCCCACTCCACTCTGGGAACTACTCTCTGAACTACTCAAAATTTCCACTACCGGTTCTCGAGAACCTGTCAGAACCTAATGGATTTCACCCCTGGTCATAAGTCACTTTTTTCAGTGCCGTTGAATGGTCACTAAACGAATTGTTGTAAGCCAAGGACTATCTGTAGTTGCGTAAGAACGGAGAGATGCTTTGGTCCAGCAGCAAATATATTGGAAGGACGAAAATGCCAGCATCTCCTGTGTTTGTGTGGTCAAGAGAGGCCTGGTGAGAAACTTGGAAGTATCAAGGGAAGAGAAGTGACCACACCAAGGTAGTTAAATCATAGTTTAAGAGGGTAATCCATTGTCTGAACCTCAGATTGCTTCAAAGAATCCTTTTTGGGTGAGTTTGGGTTCTACCAAAAGATCCAGAGATGCCAAAAAGGTGAAAACTGAGAATTTAATAAGTTCTCAGAAGTCTTGATGGTCAGAAATTGAAACATTTATTCTTTTTGCTGTTAAATACACTTTTGAAGTCTGGAGGGATGAAATTAATAAGAACCTGCAGAATCTCCTGATTAAACAAGCAATTAAAAAGCATGGAAATGATCTCTATTTATAGCACCCTTATTTGGCCATGGAGGACTTTCACAGAACGCACTCAAGAGGCGACAGACAGAAAGAAAGAGAAAGGGAGCTAGGGAAAGGTTTTAATTCCTTTTAATTTCATCAATAAATTTTGTGGAATGGTGTTGACTTTCCTGTGAGTTGGGGGGGAACCTGGGGTGAAATCCAGCAGTTTCTGACAGGTTCTGGAGAACCGGTAGCGGAAATTTTGAGTAGTTTGGAGAACCAGCAAATACCACTTCTGGCTGGCCCCAGAGTGGAGTAGGAATGGAGATTTTGCAATATCCTTCCCCCAGGAGTGGGGAGGGAATGGGGATTTTGCAATATCCTTCCCCCAGGAGTGGGGAGGGAATGGAGATTTTGCAATATCTTTCCCCGAGGAGTGGAGAGGGAATGGGGATTTTGCAGTATTCTTCCCCTTCCCCTTCCACGCCCACCAAGCCACGCCCATCAAGCCACACCCACAGAACCGGTAGTAAAAATATTTGGATTTCACCACTTGGGGGAACCATACAAATTTGATAAAC
>JAXLNS010000004.1:144198849-144223849 GCA_037215915.1 Pantherophis vulpinus
GGGATGTTCGCTTAGCTATAAAGTGAACATCCCTTTATAAAGAACGCTTACATTAATAGACTGAGATGGAAAACAATAAAAAAAAAAAAAAGGAAACATAAAAATCCTTGCAGCAAATCGGTGCACGCAAAGAGCCAACGCATTGCGATCAAAATTTTAGATGAACAGAAGGAGAATTATTATTTTGCAAATGAATTAAAGCTCCCTCCCAGGGTAAGGCGTTAAAAAAAATTTGATGGGGTGTCTGCCTCAACGGGGGGGGGGGGGGATATGTTGAATTTAAGAGGTCCTTGCCGAAGCGGGAAACACGAAGGAGCGGATTTAAATTTCCAGTTCTGTTTTTTTTTTACAACCTTCAAACACTCCGTGGAAAGTTCGGTGATTACATTAAATTACAGCCACTTTTCTCCATCCCTTGTTCTGCCTTTCTAACCGAAGGTGCTAATTTTATGTTCTGTATTTGTTTTCTATTTGAAGACATTCCATTGAGGGTTTCATGCAGAGGTAGACCGCAGGTGGTGACTACCAATTCGCTCAAACCGGTCCAAACCAGCTGAATACTGGTAGCCTTTGAAACTGTAGATCTCAAGCAAGAGTGGGTTCTACTTATTATTTATTTATTTGATTTGATTTGATTTCTATACCGCCCTACTCCCGAAGGACTCAGGGCGGTGCACAGCCAAACAATAAAACACATACATACAAAATTTAAAAGTGGAATTAAAATCAAATTAAATAGTTTTGGCCCAGACAAATTAAAACCCCAATCCATTTAAAACCCATTCTAAAATTTGAATATATAAAATACTAAAAAATATTAAAAAATTAAAAATCTTTTATAAAAGATTTATAAACTACCGGTTCACAACAGGGCCGCGCAGAAGCTTCCTGATGACATCGGGGTCAGTGGGCGGAGCCTCCCGCTGGTGTTACTACCGGTTTTATAGAACCGGTCCAAACCGCGAGCAACCCACCACTGATCTCAAGGTATAAGGGAGAATTCCAACGAAAGATAATTTTTTACTGAATCGTAAGTACAGGTAGTCCTTGACTTACAACCATTCCTTTAGTGACTGTTTGAAGTTACGATGGCACCGAAAAACAATAATTTATTTGGCAACTGATTCATATTTATGACGGTTGCAGTTTTCCTGGGGTCATGTGATCCTCTTTGGTGACAAAGTCAATGGGGAAGCCCGATTCGCTTAACAACCATGCCACTCACTTACAGTTGCAGTGATTCACTTAACAACCGTGGCAAAAAGGATTGCAAAATGGGGAGAAACTCACTTAACAAATGTCTCGCTTAACAAACAGAAATGTTGGGCTCAGTGGTGAATGTAAGCTGAGGACCACCTGTAAGCAAATAAAACCAGGACCCTCCCCTGCTATGTTGCTATTATTCTATGTCCGTCATTAAACAGAGGCATAGAGAACCACGTTCGCATGAAGTATTAGAGCCGCTTTACAAAACCCGAGTAAGACGACACCTGGAACACTGCAACCAATTTTGGTCACCATACAACAAAAAAAGATATTGAGATTTTGGAAAATGTGCAAAGAAGACCAACTAAGATGATCAATGGCCTGGAGATTAAAACATATGAAGAACGGCTGCAGGATTTGGGCTTGGCTAGTCTAGAGAAAAGAAGAATTATGGGTGACATGATAGCAGTATTTCAGTATTTGAGGGGCTGCCACAGAGAAGACGGGGTCAAATTATTCTCCAAAGCACCCGAGGGCAGGACAAGAAATAATGATTGGAAACTGATCAAGGAGAGAAGCAACCTGGAATTAAGGAGAAACTTCCTAACAGTGAGGCCAATTAACCAGTGGAACAGAAGTTGCCTCCAGAAAAGAGATTTTATAGGTCAGTAATGCCAAACCTTTTTGCATCAAGTGCCGAAACGGAAGCACACATACTCGTGTCTGGGCCACAACCCGGAAGAGGAGTTGCCCAGGGCACATGTGTGTGCCTGAAAATGAGCTTCCGGTCTCCGGCACACAGACGCGCGCCGGCAAGCTAGTCTTCTGGGTTTCTGGTGCACATGCACGCATGTTGACCAGCTGGCTGGCACGCATGTTCACGCAGGAAAACAGAAGACCAGCTCTTCCAGTTCCCAGCACTGCCACACACAAAAACGCCAGCTGATCGTTGTGTGTGCATGCGCACCAGAAACCTGGAAGAGGAATGGGCGACACCACATGTGCCAGGCGACATGGCTCCATGTGTCACTTTGGGCACGTGTGCCATAGGTTCACCATAATGGGTATAGGTTTTCCTGCTTGAGCAAGGGGCTGGACTAGAAGACCTCCAAAGTCCTTTCCAGCTTCTATTTCTATTCTATTCTATTCTATTCTATTCTATTCTATTCTATTCTATTCTATTCTATTCTATTCTATTCTATTCTATTCTATTCTATTCTATTCTATTCTACCCTACCCTACCCTACCCTACTCTACTCTACTCTACTCTACTCTACTCTATTCTATTTCTATTCTATTCTTAAAAGTCTCAGCTTGTTTTCAGTGACTGTCTAGGCTTTGTAAATTGTCTCTTGCAAGGGTCAGAGGGCGTTTGCAAATTCACTTTTCTGCAAACTGAATAGGAATCGGAACACAGCACCCAACTCTGACCAGTGGTGAAATGTAGCTAGTTCTATCTGGCTCAGGCGAACCAATAGCGCTGGCGGCGGGAAGCTCCGCCCACCCACCGGATGTCACCATGTCCCATTTTTGACGCTCTGTCCATGCGCAGAAGGTCCTGCACATGCGCAGAAGTGTGGCGCACGAGCTCCCATTTGCGAACTGGTAGTGAAGATAGGTGGATTTCACCCCTGACCCTACCGTAGCTTTGTCTCTGCTTGAAGTCCTTCTCAGCTTGTTCTCTCCCTTCCCTTGTGCACCCAGGTCTGTCTTTTGCAAATTCTGACTAGTAGCTGTGATGCTATTATGTAAACAAAGCGATTGCTGGAAGCAGCCCAGGTTCTTCGCAAACAGCTTTTTGCAAGGATCTGTCATGGTCTTCAAAAAAAAATAAAATAAACATTCCTAATCCTGGATACTACTCCCTTGGCGAGGCAGAGTGGTGAGACTACACTTGAAATAATGCATCCAGTTCTGGTCACCACGATGCAAAAAAAGATGTCGAGAGTCTAGAAAGTGTGCAGAGAAGAGCAACTAAGATGATTAGGGGACAGGAGGCTAAAACATAGGAAGAACGGTGGCAGGAATTGGGTCTGGCTTGTTGAAAGGAGGGCTCAGGGTGACACGATAGCAGTGTTCCAGTATTTGAGGGGCTGCCACAAAGAAGAGGGGGCTCAAGCTATTCTCCAAAGCATTTGAAGGCAGGAAAAGAAGCAACGGATGGAAACTAATTAAGGAGAGAAGCGACTTAGAACTAAGGAGAAATTTCCTGACAGTCAGAACAATTAATCCGTGGAACGGAAGTTGCCTCCAGAAATTGTGGGTTCTCCATCACTGGAGATTTTTAAGAAGAGACTGGACGGCCACTGGTCTGGAATGGTATAGGGCAGTGATGGCTAACGTTTTTGTTGTCACATGCCAAAAGCGGAGGGAGCACGGGGGAGTCGTCCGTGCACATGCCCACACCCATAATTCCCCCCCACGCATGCACATGTGACCCCCTCCCCTGCACTCCCCATTTTTGACATGTGACCGCAAAAAGGTTACCAGTGGGCCTGGTAGGCCCATTTTTTGCCCTCCCCAGGCTCCAGAGACTTTCTTTGGCGCCTGGGGAGGGCAAAAACAGCCTTCCCCATTCCCCCTGGAGGCCCTCTGGAGGCCAGAAACAGCCCATTTCCCGACTTCCGTTGGGCCTGGACGGCTCGAAAATCAGTTGGCCGGCACGCACATGGGCGCGAGAACTGAGCTAGGACAACGCTCGCGTGCCCACAGATATGGCTCCACGTGCCACCTGTGGCATGCATGCCATAGGTTCACCATCACGGGTATAGGGTCCCCTGTCTGAGCAGAGGGTTGGACTAGAAGACCTCCAAAGTCCCTTCTAATTCTATTCTTCTGTTGTGAGTACTCCATCACTGGAGGTTTTTAAGAAGAGCCATTTATCCAGAACGGTATAGGATTTCCTGCCTGAGCAGGGGGTTGGACTAGAAGACCTCAAAAGTCCCTTCCAACTCTTCCGTTATTCTGCCTTGTTCCTGGTTTTCCTGCCACCTCCCCCCCGACTCCAACTGTCCCACTGCATTAGATGGCAGCCATTCCTGTCCAGATTATTTGATCTGGGAGAGGCTGTTTGCTCAGCCTGGATCTGTCCTTGCCAGCCTGTGTTTAATAAAACAGAGACATGTTTTCCTTGCCTGCTGCCTAATTTATGAGAAAGACGGCAGGCTGGAGGGCAGTTTATGAGCAAATAAATGATAAGGCAACCGTCTGGGGTTGGGATGGACCTGATAAGCAAACTCCGATGGTTGCATGATATCAAAATAAATCCAGATATCTCGGCAAAGCTGCTGGACTTATCGAACTCATCTCAGAGATCTGGCATCTGCTGAGATCAAGGTGGGCTGTTTAGTTTCTCTCTCTAAAGTCAATCCTTGGTTTCAGATGGGCATCTCATCCACCAATAAAGGAGAATATTTGTAGCACAGGGTGGAAATGAGGAGTGATCCCTGAGCTTGGCTGTTTGCCTGCAGACATTTCATGACCCAACTAGGTAACATCATCAGTGCTACAAAGGAGTGGGATTTGTGGAGAGGAGGAGGAGGAGGAGGAGAGGAGAAGTAGAACAACAAGAACAAGAACAGGAGGAGGAGGAGGAGGAGGAAAGGGAAAAGGACTGTGGGTTCCTTGGTGCTCCCCGAGCTTGGCTGTTTGCTTGCAGATGTTTCATGACCCAACTAGGTTACACCATCAGTGCTAGAAGGGAATGGAACTTTTTTTTTAAAGAAATTTTTAAATTTTATTTAATTTAATCCATCTTCCATTAAACAGTGTGTCGTCTGGGTGCTAATGTCTGTGCAGTAACAGTTAAAATTTACAATCATATTCATTACTTAATCTATTCTTAACTTAATGCCAAGCCAATTCATTAAATATCTAATACTTTACATCCTCCTCTTAATTTGCTTAACTCTTTATTAACTCTTTTCTATATTTTACTCATCCACTTTTATTTTTAATTTTTATATTTGTCCTCTAACCATCGATAAAATGTTACCCGTATCGCATAATAACCAATTTGTCCTTTCTCTTTAATTGCCAGTGTTAATCTATTCATTTCTGCACATTCTAATATTTTCCTTATCATATTCTCCTCTGTGGGAGAATATAGGGGAATGGATCTAATCAAGGAACAACATCAGTGCTAGTGGAGAGTGAGGTGCACTCTCGTTTATATACAGTAATTGTCCTGCCTATGTTGGTATTCATGTTCCTAGTTTCTGAGCAAGATCTGTTTAATCTCTACGTATTTTAATTTTGTATTTTTTTTTTACAGGAAATCCTCGACTTACGTCCACAACAGATTGCCAAATTTTTGTTGTTCAGTGAGGCATTTGTTAAGCAAGTTTTGCCTCATTTTACGACCGTTCTTGCCAGTTGTTAAGTGAATCACTGCAGTTGACAAATTAGTAACAGGTTTGTTAAATAAATCTGGCTTCCGCGTTTGACTTTGCTTGTCAGAAGGTTGCAAAAAGGGATCACATGACCCCCGGGACACTGCGAATGTCATAAATGTTGCCAAGTGTCCGAATTTTGATCACATGAAGCACGTGGATGCTGCAACGGTCGTAAATGTGAAAAACGGTCATCGGTCACCTTTTTCAGTGCCGCTGTAACTTCGAATGGTCACAAAATGAATTGTTGTAAATCAAGGACTACCTGTATTCAAGGGGCTGCCACAAAGAAGAGGGAGTCAAGCTATTCTCCAAAGCACCTGAGGGCAGGACAAGAAGCAATGGGTGGAAACTCATCAAGGAGAGAAGCAACTCAGAACTAAGGAGGAATTTCCTGACAGTGAGAACAATTAGCCAGTGGAACAGCTTGCCACCAGATCTGGAATAGCATAGGATCTACTGCTCAGGCAGGGAGTTGCACTAGAAGATTTCCTAGTCCCTTCCAACCCTATTACAGAGAGTTCTCAACTTACAACCGCAATTGCTAAGTGAAACATTTTTAAGTGAGTTTTGTTCCATTTTATGACCTTTCTTGCCATCGTTGTTAAGTGAATCACTGCAACGGTTAAGTTAGCAACACTGTTGTAAAATGAATCTGGCTTTCCCATAGAGTTTGCTTGTCCGCTGATCACGTAACTCCAGGACACTGCAACCGTCATAAATATGAACCAGCTGCCGAGCGTCCGAATTTTAATCCTTTGACCATGAAGGATGCTGCAAGCATTACAGAAGTGAAAAATGGTTGTGATTTACTTCTTTCAAGGCCGTTCTCGCTTCAAACTGTCAGTAAATGAACTGTTGTAAGTCAAGGACTACCTGTATTTGAGGGTCTGTCACAGAGAAGAAGGGGTCCATCTACTCTCCAAAGCACCTGAGGGCAGGACAAGAAGCGATGGATGGAAACTAATCAAGGAGAGAAGCAACTTGGAATTAAGGAGAAACTTCCTTAACAATTAATCAGTGGAACAACTTGCCACCAGAAGTTGTGGGTGCTCCCAAAGGTGCTTTTTCAGGAGGCAGCTGGACTTCAGTTGTTTTTTCTTTGAAGACGTTTCGCTTCTCATCCTCTTGGATGAGAAGTGAAATGTCTTCAAAGCAAAAGACGAAGTTGCCTCCTGAAAAAACACCTTTGAGACAATCATGATCTGGATGACTGACTACAGACTTCTAACACTGGAGCTTTTTAAGAAGAGATTGGACCACTATTTGTCTGGAAAATGTAGGCTTTCCTGCTTGAGCAGGGACGGGTGGACTAGATGACCTCCAAGGTCCCTTCCAACTCTTGTTATGCTTTAATTCTATTCTCCAAAGCACCTGAAGGCAGAGGAAGAAGCAACGGATGGAAACGAATCAAGGAGAGAAGCAACCTAAAACTAAGGAGAAATTTCCTGACAGTGAGAACAATTAACCTGCGGAACTACTTGCCTCCAGAAGTTATGGATGCTCCAACACTGGAAGTTTTTAAGAAGAGACTGGACAGCCATTCATCTGAAATGATATAGGATCTCCTTCTCAAGCAGGGAGAGTTGGACTACCTTCCAACTCTGTTATTTTGTTAAAGGTGCTTCAAGATGGATTGCCCGACGGCTCAATTATTTTTTCCATCGAATGCAAAATCCTCATTCTTCATTGAGATATCAAGGAATATAACTCATGCTGGCATTTTCCCTCTCTGAAACAGCCAGGCAGGGCTGATTAATGAATCAAGTAATTTGAATAACAGCAGGATTGGAGTGGGTGATTCCCAAATAAGTATTTAATGTATTGTTGGGCTTATGATAAATGTGATCCTTTGAGCTTTCTATTAATAACAGAAACACAATTCTGGTCATGCAAAAAACGAAATTGCCGGGGAAAAAATCTTTATGCAAAGTCCCAGTGGTGAAATCCAATTTTTTTTTTTACTACTGGTTCGTGGGCGTGGCTTAGTGGGCATGGTGTGGCTTGGTGGGCGTGGCAGGGGAAGGATACTGCAAAATCTCCATTCCCACCCCACTCCTGGGGGAAGGATGTTGCAAAATCCCCATTCCCTCCCCACTCCGGGGCCAGCCAGAGGTGGTATTTGCCGGTTCTCCGAACTACTCAAAATTTCCTCTACCGGTTCTCCAGAACCTGTCAGAACCTGCTGGATTTCACCCCTGAAAAGTCCCCTGAAAAAGCAAAATTTTGTGAAGTCATGGCAGGAATTGGATAGGATCTTAAAGACTATTCTAGTCCAGCCCTCTGACCACTATAAGATCCCACGAGATATTCCCTATACAAATAATCCTTGATTTACAAGAGTTTGTTTAGTGACAGTTTGAAGTTACAACAGCACTTGAAAAAGTGATCGTTATTCACACTTACAACTATTGCATCATCCCCATGGTCACCTGATCAAAATTCAGGTGCTTCGCAACTGACTCGTATTTATGACGATTGTAGTGTCCTGGGGTCATGTGATCCCCTTTTGCGACCACCTGACAAGCAAATTCAACAGTAAACCAGATTCCCTTAAAAGCTGTGTGACTAATTTAACCACTGCAGTGATTCACTTAACAACTGTGGCGAGAAAGGTCATTTAAAATGGAACAAAATTCACTTAACAAATGTCTCGCTTAAGAACAGAGATTTTGAGCTCCACCATGGTCGTAAATCAAGGACTATCTGTAGATGATCATTTGGCCTTGGGTGGAAAACTTAAGCACCTCAGCAGCATGATCGGTCTTATACAAGCAGTCCTTGACTTTCAACCATTCATTTAGTGACCATTTGAAGTTGCCACAGCACTGGAAAAAATGACTTGGGATTGTGGTTCACACCTACGACCGTTGCCACATCCCTGTAAGTCACCCTAATCAAAATTCAGACGCTTGGCAACAGGTTCATATTTATGATGGTTGTATTGTTTTGGGGGTCGCCATCTGTAACCCTCTCAGCTGGCTTCTGACAAGCAAAGTCAATGGGGGGGGGAGCCAGATTCGCTTAACGACCACATGATTCGCTTAACAACCACAGTGATTCACTTAACGACTGGTGCAAAAAAAAGGGGGGGTTGTAAAATGGGGCAAAACTCACAACGACCGTCTTGATTAGCAATGGAAATCCTGGGCTCGATTGTGGTCATAAGTCGAGGACTACCTGAAATGCAGGTTATAAGAGCAGAAAAATGGCAGGAGGGAAGGATTCAAAGGAGGAAGGAGGAAACAAGTATTTTTCTGCAACCTGAGATGACCATCATCCTCATCATCCTGGGACTAGAACTCACTCTCTCCTGGTTTCTTGTCGGATGACTTATTAGATTGGCTCTCATTTATCATTTCCATACCGCTGGACAATATAAAAACAAGATTAAAAAGCTGCGTAGAGGTCTTTGCTCCCCCTACTGGCTGCAAGTGGAACCGCTTTGCCTTGACATAAGAACTGCCTTGCTTTCTTTTCAATAAACTGGGATTCCCACTCACCCCTCCGGTCCTTCTGTGTAAGGCTAGAGACGTTAACAGGGGCTGCTTATTTTCCCTTCCCCTTGTACCAATTCAAGCTCTTGCAGCCAGCCTGGGCCTATAATGACTTTTGCTAGGAAATTGTCTCCCGCAGAGCTGGCTGGTGTCCTGGGAATGAATGCCATCCCCATGGCATTCCAGTTTCCTAGACAGCTACTGACATTCTGCCTTTTCAAAAGAACCAGGGAATAATAGTCAGGGTTTCTGTGAAAAACTCTAGCTGGGTGATTGGCAATTGCTCGAAAAGCAAAGAACTTGCAAAAAAGTTGAAAAGAAGGACTAGGGGAGACATGATAGCATTGTTCCAGTATCTCAGGGGCTGCCACAAAGAAGGGGGAGTCAAGCTATTCTCCAAAGCCCCTGAAGGCAGGACAAGAAGCAATGGGTGGAAACTCATCAAGGAGAGAAGCAACTTAGAACTAAGGAGAAATTTCCTGACAATGAGCACAATTAGCCAGTGGATTAATTGCCTCCAGAAGTTGTGAATGCTCCAACACTGGAAGTTTTTAAGAAGAGATTGGACAACCATAGTTTCCTGCCTGAGCAGGGAGTTGGACTAGAAGACCTCTAAGGTCCCTCCAACTCTGTTATTCTAACTGTAATTCTAAAGAATGAAAAAATAAAAAAAACACCAGTTATCTTCTGCTTTTTCCTCTCCTTTTCCTCATCAGGTTACCTGAATAACTTCAGAGGGGGACCTGATTGTGGGTAGTCCTTGGCTTATGACCAGAGATGGGTTTTAGCAGATTCTGACCAGTTCTGGAGAACCGGTAGCGGAAATTTTGAGTAGTTCGGAGAACCGGTAGTTAAAATTCTGACTGGCCCCATCCCCCCTTCTATTCTCTGCCTCCCAAGTCCCAGCTGATCAGGAGGAAATGGGGATTTTGCAGTAACCTTCCCCTGGATTGGGGAGGGAATGGAGATTTTACAGTATCCTCCCCATGCCACGCCCACCAAGCCACACCCACCAAGCCATTCCACGCCCACAGAACCAGTCGTAAAAAATTTTGAAACCCACCACTACGTATGACCACAACTGGGCTCCAAAATTTCCCCTTTGACTTTGTTTGTTAGATGCTGGCTGGGAAGTATGACCACGGGACACTGCAGAGGTCATAAATATGTTCCCATTACCAAGCACTCCAATTCTGACCACATTATCACAAGCAACCTGCCATGAGTGTGCAAACCGATCATAAGTCACTTTTTTCAGTGCTTTGTAACTTCAATCGGGCACTAAATGAATGGTTGTAAGTCGAGGACTATTGAGGGAAGTCGAGGACGTGAAGAGGGAAAGTCGAGGATGTGAAGAGGGAAAGAAATGCCCTCTATGATTATTAATATTTTATTTGTCGTAAAAGGAATGACACTCAGAATATGGTGACTGGCATAAAAATAACATGTTGAAATATTGAATAACTAAATAATGAAAGATTATAATTCAGCAAAATATGAGTACCATTACCAGAACTATACAAGCTTGTCAACTGTAGTAAATATGATGAGTATTATTTTATTTGTACTAAAATGTAAGGCACTCAGGTGCCGCACTCTTCGTGCATTGATATGTTTGTAAAAAAAATAAGAAAAAAAAAGAAAAATAGAGGGAAAGAAATGCCATTTGTGCAAATCAGGCAAAATAATAATAACTCAAATAAGGAAATATTATTTCTGTCCAGTAACTGAGATCAATTTGGAAAATTTAAACCCATTCAGTGGGGATGTTGACAAACAAGTTGAAATTTCTAACCTGATTCGTAAAATATCATTTCCGAACAGGCACAGAGATATTCATACAGTCCAATTGACTTCGGGGGCCTCAAGACTGATTTGCAATCTTTAAATCACTTTCTGATTTAATTCGGAGAGCCCTTCCATGACAGAGATTTCGAGAATCGCATTGCTAACTTGAACCTTGGCACAATTCTACAGGAAACCCAGCACTTTGTAGTTATGAAAAGTTCTACTCATTATAAATTGTGGGTCTGTCTCTAAAAATACACACACACACACACACACACACACACTAGGCTCATATAGACGCAACAGTGAAATTGTTTCCCAGCATTTCATATACCAGCCTGAAGAATTTACATCAAGTGATCCTTTAATCAATGCACAGCAATTAATTGTGGATGTGGTTTTTAAATGCCTGTGCTGTTACACTAAATCAGGGTTTAGCAGAGATGGATGACGGTGGTGCTGGGGAGTTTGGGAAGGGAAAGTCATAAAAATAAACCTCTGGCTGATAAAATATGGATTAATGTGCAATGCATTTAATTAAAATCAACAGACTGCAAAATGTGTCTGTCTCAGAGAGTTTATAGCACCATTTTTGCATTTGAAACCTTCATCAAAATCTGAGACTGGCTGAGATCTGGGTTTGTTTAAGTATGGTTTATTCTTACACGCTTCATTTTTAAGAGAGCTTTTCGCTGATTTTCTGCAACTTCTGTGAAATTTCAGAAAGAAAAAAAAACACTGGCTGCTTTTAAATTGCTGGAGATCTCACCTACTTGGGAACTCCTTTGTGTCATGAAGATAGTTCTCATCCTTGACTTATGACCACAATTGGCACCATAATTTATGTTGCTAAACAAGGCAGGTTGTTAAGTGATTCATGCCAGATTTTATGATCTTTTTTTGCCAGGGTTGTTAGGCGAATCAGTGAGGTCATTAAATGAATCAGACAGTCATTAAGTGAATGTCTTCTTCTCATTGATTCGGCTTGCTGGGAGATGTATGGGAAGGTCGCAAATGGAGATCACGTGACCCCAGGACTCCGTCACTCTCTGTGATGTCGCGCCAGCAGCCTGTGCAGCCGGCACTCGAGTCGGACAGCGAGGAGGCTGGAGAAGATGTGGTGCCAGAGGCAGGGATTCAGTCAAGGCCTTCAGAACCTCCAGAGGCTCCTTTAAGTGAAGAGGATGAAGTGGAGGAGCCTCTTCTCAATGCACGAACACGCAGAGCTGCCAAAAGGCAGGAGTGGTTACTCAGGACGAGGTCTCCTCGAGAGTAAGGCTTGGGGCTAATTGGCCACTCCTTTAGCCTATTTAAGTTTGCACATAGCTTGTAAAAAGCTGCAGGAAACAACGTGTGTTTGTTTGTTCGTTCGCTGATCATTGAGTTTGGATTTTCTCTGCAAATTTTGCTTCTGGGCTTTCTGCCAACTCTAGTAAGACTCTATCTTATCTGTGAAATTTCTGGCAGGTTGTTTAGAACGTTTTATTAACAACCTGCATTTGCAAAAGACTGTGTTTTGAAGTAAACTGAGTTTTGTTCGGAGTTTGTGTGTGCTGCATTCTTTAGGATCCTGGTAGCTGGGACAGAACACTCTCTTATATACAGGTAGTCCTCGACTTACAGCTGCTTAGTGACCGTTCAGTTACAATGGCACTGAAAAAAGTGATTTATTACCATATTTCACACTTACGTCCATTACGACAATGTTGGTCGCATAATCAAAGTTCAGATGCTTGGCAACTGACTTGTATTTACGACGGTTGGGTTGCAGTCATGTGATCCCCTTTTGTGACCTTCTGATGAGCAAAGTCAATGTGGGGGAAGCTAGAGTCACTTAACGACCGTGTTACTCACTTAACAACTGCCGTGATTCATTTAAGAACTGTGGCAAGGAAGGCCGTAAAATGGGTCAAAACTCACTTAACAAATGTCTCACTTAGGAACAGAAACTTTGGGCTAAATTGTCATAAGTTGAGGACTAACTGTAGCTTCGTGGTGGCCAAGCTCCGGATGTTGATCGCATGAAGTGTGAAAAACGGTCATAAGCCACTTTTTCCAGTGGCGTTGTAACTTCGAACGGTCCCTAAACAAAATGGTTGTAAGTTGAGGACTACTTGGGTAAGACTCTCGCTGCTGTCAACATATTATATAGTAATAAAGTTCCAAATTTTCTTTCAAGCTAAGTTATCCCTCAAACCTAAAAGGCAAAAATATTTTTAAAAAATCAGTTTTCTTAATGATTTTAACCACGAGGGTGCTGGAACAGTTGTAAGAATGAGGACTGGTCGTAAGACTCCTTTGTCAGTAACTTTCACAGTCACTAAATGAATGGTTGTAAGTCGAGGACTATCTGTACGCAACCGTGGAACAGCGATTTGGAAGGCTAAGGGAGCAGGACCATGGACAGCTCCTTAAAATTCCTCATTCGTTACAGAGGGTCCTTGACTTATAACCATTGTTTTGGCGACTGTTCGAAGTTACAACAGCACAAAGTGACTTCTGATCGTTTCTCACACTTACGACCCCATGACACTTCAGACACTTGACAACTGCCTCATATTTACGACGGTTGAAATGTCCCGGGGGTCACATGATCCCCTCTTGTGACCGTCTGACGAGCAAAGTCAACGGGGTTACTCACTTAACAACTGCAGTGGTTCACTTAATGACCGTGGCAAGAAAGGCGGTACAATGGGGCAAAACTGACGGAACAACTGTCTTGCTTAGCAACGGAAACGCTGGGCTCATTTGTGGCTGTAAGTTAAGGACTACCTGTAGTTAGAGGCAGAAAAAAATAATAATTAGGTGCCTCTGTCCATAAAGGTCTTCTGTCTCATTTGTGTTCTTTCTTTGGCAGCTAGAAAACAGCGTAAGGTGAAAAGCTAGAGGGAAATTCACCCGGGATAATTAGTTAATTGGACGGAGGGAGAAACTGTTTAATTTTCACACCAGGCTTGATGGATGTTGCTGTGGGATTTTGGCACAAAATTTCAGTGGGCAGGATGGGAATTTAAAAATTTCCAGGGGAGAGAAAATATTGGCAAGGATTTGATATGTCAAGGCCTTTGAGAAACAGCTTGATTTAGATTATTTTCTTGGGTTACGATGTGGAGAACATACCTATGCAGGGAGCTGAAACCTATACAGGTAGTCCCTGACTTCATTTAGTGACTGTTTGAAGTCACTACGGCACTGGAAAAAAGTGACTGATGACTTTTTTTTCACACTTACAACCATTGCAGCATCCCCATGGCCACGTGATCAAAATTCGGACGCTTGGCAACTGACTCATACTTATGACGGTTGCTGTGTCCTGGGGCCAATCACCTTTTGATGACCTTCTGACCAGCGAAGCTAATGGGGTAGCCAGATTCACTTAACAACCATGTCACTATGTTAAAAACTGTAGTGATTCACTTAACAACTCGGTGACATTCAGCCAATCACCAGGAGACGGTGAGTTCTAGTCCTGCCTTAGGCATGAAAGCCAGCTGAATGACTTTGGGCCAATCACCAGGAGACAGGGATTTCTAGTCCTAACGTAGGTATGAAAGCCAGCTGAATGACTTTGGGCCAATCACCAGGAGACGGTGAGTTCTAGTCCTGCCTTAGGCATGAAAGCCAGCTGAATGACTTTGGGCCAATCACCAGGAGACAGGGATTTCTAGTCCTAACGTAGGTATGAAAGCCAGCTGAATGACTTTGGGCCAATCACCAGGAGACGGTGAGTTCTAGTCCTGCCTTAGGCATGAAAGCCAGCTGAGTGACTTTGGGCCAATCACCAGGAGACAGGGATTTCTAGTCCTAACGTAGGTATGAAAGCCAGCTGAGTGACTTTGGGCCAATCACCAGGAGACGGTGAGTTCTAGTCCTGCCTTAGGCATGAAAGCCAGCTGAGTGACTTTGGGCCAATCACCAGGAGACAGGGATTTCTAGTCCTAACGTAGGTATGAAAGCCAGCTGAATGACTTTGGGCCAATCACCAGGAGACGGTGAGTTCTAGTCCTGCCTTAGGCATGAAAGCCAGCTGAGTGACTTTGGGCCAATCACCAGGAGACAGGGATTTCTAGTCCTAACGTAGGCATGAAAGCCAGCTGAGTGACTTTGGGCCAATCACCAGGAGACAGGGATTTCTAGTCCTAACGTAGGCATGAAAGCCAGCTGAGTGACTTTGGGCCAATCACCAGGAGACGGTGAATTCTAGTCCCACCACGTCACTATCTCCTGGCGATTGGCCCAAAGTCACCCAGCCGGCTTTCTTATCTAAGGCAAGAAAAGTCATAAAATTGTGGTTGATTCCCTTTACAACAACCACCTCGGTTAGCAACAGGAATGCTGGTCTCAATTGTGGTCATAACTTGAGAAAACTACCTGTAGTAGAATTAACGCAAGAGCTGAGAAGGAAACTTAGAAGATGGTGGCCTTGAGGAAAATATACCACGACTGTTAGTAAAATAGTTAGTGGCACATCTACAAAATCTGCAGGAACAAAATGTTTCCACTACATTAACTGTGAATTTACAACAACAACGAAAATTGATAATCACATACCTCCACCTTGCCAAACACCTGTTATATCTTGCAATATTGCTCAGATAATTCCCAGGTTCCTTGCTGTGAATTTGGTTTCCAAACAAATAGGACAATTTTTTTCTTGTTCTTTGTTCTGGGTTATTCCTTGATTGCAACAACGATGATAAACACATGTAGTCCTCAACTACAACAGTTCGATCTGGTGACCATTCAGAGTTACAACAAAAAAAAAAGGAACTTATTTATTTTAATTGGCAAAACAATTAAAATAAAAAGCTCAATTTACTTGCAGTTCCAGCCCTTGTAACTTTTGCCCAATTAAAATACAGGTAGTTTTTGACTTGCGACCGCAATGGAGCCCAAAGTTTCTGTTGCTAAGGAAGACCGTTGTTCAGTGAATTTTGTCCCATTTTATGACGTTCCTTGCCAACAGTTTTTAAGCGAATCTGGCTTCCACATCGAGTTTGATAGTCAGAAGCTCGCAAAAGGGGGTCACGTGACACCCCCCCCCAGGATGCTGCAACCGTCATAAATACGAGTCAGTTGCCAAGCTTTGATCACGTGACCAGGGAGATGCTGGTCATAAGTGTGAAAAACAGTCATAACTCACTTTTTTTCAGTGCCGTTTTGTCTTTGATGAACGGTCGTTAAATGGACTAAATGAAGCTGAGAATTACCTGTTTAGCCAGAGCCTTGGTAGTACAGTGGTTTAATGCACCCTGTAATTAACACAGCTGCTTGCAATTTCTGCAGGTTCGAATCTCACCAGGCTCAAGGTTGACTCAGCCTTCCATCCTTTCTAAGGTAGGTAAAATGAGGACCCAGATTGTGGGGGCAATAAGCTGACTTTGTATAAATATACGAAAGTATGAAGGCTATTGCTTAGCACATTGTAAGCTGCCCTGAGTCTCCGGAGAAGGGCGGTATATAAATCAAATAAAAATAAAAAAAAAAGTCAAAGCACCCTTTGTCCTATAGCGTAAAGTTGGGGGAATAAAACAGAATAAAGCAGAAATGAGATGTCTACACATCTCCACAACACATAGAGATATTTTGGAAACGCCACTGATTAGGTAACAAAACTCCAGAGAAGGGAACTGGCAAAGAAATCTCACAAGAAGCTGTTATCATTTGGCCTACAAGAAGTCACTAGACGCAATGGTTGTGTTGCTAACCATGCTTGGCTGAATTCTGACAGACAGGCTGAGATTCCAGAGCTTCTGGAGGGAAGGAGCATCTCCATAAAATGTGGGATGAATTTCCACCAGGGGGGAAAAATGTGTAAAATCCATTTTCTCTACGAACGGTTTTGTTACCACGCCTGCTGTGGCATCAGGGATGTTCTGGGGGCATTGGTTAAAATAAATCCCCAAGAAGGTAGTTTCAAAGAGATTTCCCTGAAACCTCATTCCTGTTCTAGGCCAACAAACGAGTGCTTCAGTTATATGGTTGCAATCGTCTTGCACTGATCCAGCACTCGCTTTGCGCTGATGATGTTACCTAGTATGGTAATTAAATGTCTGCAAGAAAGTATTTATGCCCTTCCTCTCTCTCTACTCCTTCCCCTCTCTCCTGTTGTTTCCCTTTTCAGTTCAATATAAAGTGGCATTCGAGCAGCCCCGATTTCCTAATTATCTTTATTCTCATTTCATTTTCTTATTCAATTATTATTATTATTTTTATTATTTAAGAGAAGAGAGGAGAGAGAAGAAAGGGAAAAAGAGAGGAAGAAGAGGGAGGGGAAAGAGGAGTAGAGGAGAAGGTTAGAAGGGGGGAAGAAGAGAGGAGTGGGGGAAGAGAAGGGGAAGTAGGAAAGAGAAGGAGAGGAAGAACGAAGGAAGGAGGAGGAGAGAGAGGAAGGAAGAGAAGGGGAGGAGAAGAAGAAAGTTTGGAGTAAAGGTAAAGGGTAAAACAGCAGCCCCGAAAAAGTAAAAATGAAAAATGAAAGTTAAAAGAAAAGATGAATGAGAAATGATGGCAATGACTGTACATGTAAATGTGTTTATGAAAAATAGAAATAAAAACTTTATAAAAAAGAAAAGAAAAGAAAGTATTTATGGAGATTCTCAGCCATCCAAGTCATGGCTGTCTCAAAGGTGCTTTTTCAAGAGGCAAGTGGACTTCCTTGGTTTTTCTTTCAAGAAGTTTCGCTTTTCATCCAAGGAGCTTCTTCAGCTCTGCCTGAATTCCCCATCGTCCAGCCAGAACTGAAGAAGCTTCTTGGATATGAGAAGCAAAACGTCTTCAGAGAAAAACCAGAATGTCCAGTTGCCTCTTGAAAAAGGAAGGAAGGAAGGAGTGCTCTTCAACATCTTTTTCATCAATGACTTGGAGGAGGGGATAGATGGGGAACTCATCAAATTTGCAGGTGACAGCAAGCAAGAAGGCATAGCCAACCTATCCAGAAGATAGGCTCAAGACACAGAAGGATCTTGACAGACTTGAACATTGGGCCCTATCTAACAAAATGAAAATTCAATGGTGAAAAAAGGAAGGTTCTACATTTAGGCAAGAAAAACCAAAACGCACAGGTACAGTATATGTGGTATCTTGCTCAACAGTAGTAATTGTGAGACAAATCTTGGAGTCCTAGTGGACAACCATTTAGATATGAGCCAGCAGTATTACAATATATGAGGGCAATTTTACCAATGGATAGAGATAGAATATAGACAATATGTAGAATAAAGTTTAAGAAATTTGGAAAGAACATTGTCAGCACTTCAAACTACATTTGTTCCAGTGCTGACATAGGAGGAGAAGAGGGGGCAGCTGGCAAGAGGACGCTTTACTTTTCACCTACTTATTTTCCCTGAAGATAATATCCCCTAGGAGATAGGATGGGAGGGGGGACATTCCTGGGAGCTGAAGTAGTAGATATGGGGAAAGTGATTTGGAAGATGGCCAATGAGATGCAGAGAATTGGGGAACGGAAAAGGAAGGTTTGGGGTCAGGAAGTCAGTGTTGGCTACGACATAATCGGGGACAGATTGTCGTGCTTAATAAATGAAAGATTTCATCAAAGACTTTGTTTGGAAATGCAATTTATTTGAGACGACATCGAAACCCGACAAACATGTTGTAATAAATTAAATTAAAATGTAAAAGCAAAGATATGATATGTATCAAGATAATGGTGGTAAATGTTGAATATGATGACACAAAATTCTGTACTCAGATGACACACTGATTGGATAACGATGTACCATTTATTTGAAAATAAAAATAAAAAACGTTTTTTTAAAAAAAACCAAAAAGATGAGCCAGCCGTGTGCAGCAGCTGCCAAAAACACCAACCCAGTTCTGGGCTGCATCAACAGAGGGATAGAATCAAGATCACGTGAAGTGTTAATACCACTTTATAATGCCTTGGGAAGGCCACACTTGGAATATTGCATTCAGTTTTGGTCGCCACGATGTAAAAAAGATGTGGAGACTCTAGAAAGAGTGCAGAGGAGAGCAAGAAAGAGGATTAGGGGACTGGAGGCTAAAACATATAAAGAACAGTTACAGGAACTGGGTATGTCTAGTTTAATGAAAAAGAAGGACTAGGGGAGACATGATAGCAGTATTCCAGTATCTCAGGGGCTGCCACAAAGAAGAAGGGAGTCAACTTCAAGCTATTCTCCAAAGCACCTGAAGGCAGGACAAGAGACAATGGATGGAAACTGTTACGAGGAATGGTGGATCAGGCCCAATAAAGAGACTTGAGTCATCAAGTAAAATATATCTCTTTTATTTGCAGGTTCATCACATCATCACTTGAATACATCAGGAACTGGGACATGGAGGAGTGTGCCCACCTTTTATACCTGTGGGCGGGGATTCAGGTAAGGAGGGGTCTATGGGAGGAGCTGACCTGGTGGGTGTCTGGGTTAACCCTTGCACTACTGCGCTATAGCTGATCCCTGGCACGGGCAGAGCATTTATGCCTGACAGAAACTCATCAAGGAGAGAAGCAACTTAGAACTAAGGAGAAAGTTTCCTGACAGTGAGAACAATTAATCAGTGGAACAACTTGCCTGCAGAAGTTGTGGATGCTCCAACAATGGAAGTTTTTAAGAAGATGTTGGATAACCATTTGTCTGAAGTGGTGTAGAGTTTCCTGCCTAAGCAGAGGGTTGGACTAGAAGACCTCCAAGGTTCCTTCCAACTCTGTTAATTTGTTTTCTGAGGGAGGGAGGGGGAAGGGAGGGAGGGAGGGAGGAAGAAAGAAAGGAAGGAGGGAGGGAGGGAGGAAGTTTTGGAAGAAATATCCCTCTGGGTTCAGTTCCAAGTGGAGAGAAAGATACTGGAAACAAGGAAGCTGATTGGTTTATTGATGAACAGGACCACATGGGTTTGAGGTCCTGGGCAGCTGACCACATGGAGTGGAGAGTGAGGGTGATTTATACCCTCTCTGGGCTTTGAACTTGAGCTTCCTGTTCCTCTGGCAAGAGCATGTATTCTACTGGTTGCTGCCAGACTCCCATGGGGCTATGCAGGGGTCATAGCTGAGGTTGTCTGTGTCCCAGACTTGGTTGAATCTTGCTGGGTGATGATGTAATGAAGAAGCTTGTGTTCTGAAAGGGCAATTCCTGTTGTGTCTTAATGGCTTTGTCCCGGTTTGGATCTTGAGAGAAGGCTATTCCTATCACCCTGGAGCTGAAGGCCTTTTGTCTTGTAGATAGGCTGGCTCAGTCTTTCTGGGGCTATTAAGAAAGGTGGGAGCATGTTTCTCCTTTAGGGAAATATAATATTCTGCCTTTTTAATATTTCTCAAGATATTTCATTCTTCTAGGAGAGGGGTGGGTGCTAAATTTCTACGGAAGGAAGGGAGGGAGGGAGGGAGAAATTCAGCATACTTACTCTTTTCAACAATGCAGTTAAGCGGTCCCTTTGTGCTTTGTTCAGCTTTTCAAACCTGCCTTGCTTAAAGCAGCATGGACTTGTTTTGAACAGAGCCCCCTGGTAAGGTTGTGCTGGGCTCCAGTAAAGGAGGGGCAGCTTCACCAACGTGCGAGAAAGCACACAATTGTTATGAAAATATTGCAAAATTGATCTTCCCCTGTTCTCGCACTTCCTGGAATGACCAGGTGGCCTCTATCTAAAGAAACGCCAGAAGGAAAGCAACTTCTGTCTAAAGTTCTCAGTGTTTGCCACAAGCCCTCTGATATTTTTAAATATTATTCAAAAAAATAATTTCTGTTAGGATATGGTTTGAGCCTAACAAGTTGTCCAGGCAATATATGTGTTCTGTGACTTTAAAGTTTTCCTGCTGATTCATTGTAATGCTGAGTCATGCTGTAATTAGATAATCACTAGTTGTAAACGTATTTAAGAAAGGTACTGTAACGTATTCAGTTGATGATATGCTACCATAGTGTGTGGAGTTGCTACCATTGTGCTATCATCGTTGGATGGATCTCCTATCATTGTGGTTTGTGAACCAGAGTGAGTTTGTTATTCTAACCAACTACTGCTTGTTTGGTAAGAAGCTTTTTGTATCACTGGACTGATTTAACTGGCAAAGACTTGGATTGATTTAAAAGACTATGAGATTGTTTTTTCACTATAAAGTAAACTTTTGATAAACCAGTTTGCACATCTCTTATTCATTGCCCTCAGCAACGTTTCTCTGTGCTCTACACTCTACTGGTTGGTAACACAGCAACAATATCCTTAACAGTTAAGTTAGATAGTTACCGTATTTTTGGGAGTATAAGATACACCGTTTTCCCTCCTAAAAGGGGGTGAAAATTTGGGTGCATCTTATACACCAAATGTACCCCTGCCCACCCACTGGCCCCCACCCTTTGGCCTCTGCCCCCCAGCAATTTACCTCCTTGCAGCAAGAAGAAACAGCCCATTTCAGCTTCAGCACAGCCTAATTAGCACAAGTTGATTGTCTGTTGGATCGGCCTCCTATTCTCAGCTGTTTTGCACGGGCCTCTGCTGCTTGCTGCAAGGAGGTAAATTGCTGGGAGCAGATTTTTTTTTTCTTGTGCTAATCAAGCTATGCTGAAAACAAAAATGAAAGTAAAGCAGGCTTTTTGCTGTTTGATGCAACGCGGCAAAATTGCTGGGAGGCAGAGGCAGATTTCTTTTCCTTGTTCTCCTCACCAAAAAAGGTTGGTGCGTTTTATAGTCCAGAGCATCTTATACTCCGAAAAATACGGTATTAAGTGGATTTTGCTGCTTTTTTGCAACCTTCCTTGCCACAATTGTTAAGTGAATCACTGCAGTTGTTAAGTTAGTAACTTGATTGTTAATTGAGTTACTAACCCCGACGTCATCAAAACGCTTCTGCGCATGTACAGAAGAGCACATGCATGTGTGCGCGTTCGGCCCCGTTGTGAACTGGTAGTAAAGGTAAGTAGAACCCACTCCTGCCCCCCACCCCCCCACTTTTAAAAAAGAGACAACCTATTCAGCCTCCAGGAGACCTGCTCCTGGTGAGTTTATCATACTGTAGCTCTAGGATTTTGCATGATATTTCTTTCTTTCACACTGTTTAAATTTTCCCAATTTACGCCGGGCTCCCTGCCTCCTTTCTGACAACTACGAGTCGATTTTCTTGCTTCTATATGAGATTATAACATTTTGTTCTGCTTCCTGTTCCTTTCTTCCCACTTATTATTATTTTTTTTTAAGGATCTGTAAGAGTTTCAGCTTGCACTGCTCTTGGGTTCTTTCAGTATTGTTAGATGTTTATCTTACCTTTATTATTTATAAAGTAATAACACTGAAGGAGCATGCACAATACTTTCTACCTATTTGTCAGAGAGAGAGGGAGGAAGAGGGAGGGATGGAGAGGGACAAAGGGAAGGAGGGAAGGAGAGGGAGGGGGAGGAAGAGAGAGGGAGGGAGGGGAGGGACAGAGAGGGGGAGGGAGGGAGAGGGGGCAGAGGGAAGGAAGGAGGGAGGAAGAGGAAAGGAGAGAGGGAGGAAGAAGGGGTGGAGGGAGAGAGTGAGTGAGTGAATGAGTTAGGGAGGGAGAGGGACGGAGGAAAGGAGGGAGAGGGAAGGGGAGAGAGAGGGAGGGAGAGAGGGGGAGGGAGGGAGAGAGGGGCGGAGGGAGGGAGAAAGAGAGGGAGGGAGGGAGAAAGAGAGAGGGAGGGAGGGAGGGAGAAAGAGAGAGGGAGGGAGGGAGAGGGACGAAGAGGGGGGAGGGAGAGAGAGAGAGGGACTTAAAATCACCAGTTTCCTTTCATACCTAAAGCAGGAATGTCTCCTTGTGATTGGCCCAAAGTCACCCAGCTGGCTTTCATGAATACGTAGGATTAGAACTCACAATCTCCTGGTAATTGGCCAGCACCAAACTGTGTTAGCAGCCATTAAGACCCCCAGACCTTGGTACTGATGATCACGTATTTTTATGGGCATCATGAATATTTTTTCGATTCATCTGCTTCTAAATTCCCCTTGCATGACAATAAGACTGAACTTTTAGCTTTACATAACCAGGTTGCTTGTTAAATAACATCTTGCCCACCCAAAGGTAATTTTCTTCCTTTATTTCATTCAATTCCCTGGTAGTCTTTTTCAGTGCACTTTTAGAATATACTTAGGCTTTTAACTTTATTCTTTCTCCCGATATTCTGACAGCGACATACGTTGCAAATCAATCTTTGATGCTCAATTTGAATCCATCGGTCCATTCCATCTGGAAACAGGTATGAATGCTCTGGCTGGCAGCAGGTTCATTACTTTTGGTTATCAAAACAAAGGGATCTTCTTGGTCACTATATTTAAAAAAAAAAGATTGTTGAGACTCTGGAAAAAGTGCAGAAAAGATGATTAGGGGTCTGGAGGCTAAAAGAACGGTTGCATGATTTGAGTGTCAGACTTCGATGCTATCTCAAAATAAATGAATTTCCAAACTGCCAATCTTTAAGGAAATCTTTTCTTTATTCGAGCACAGCAACCAGATCATGACTCGATGCGGACAAGACTGACCTTTTGCCCCCCAATCCCTCCCTTTCCGATCCCCAATTCTCTGCTTCTCATTGGCTATCTTCCAAGTCATTCTCCAGACTTCTTGTCTCGTCATTTCCCAGGAATGTCTCCCCCCTCTTCATTGCCACGACAACCCGGCTTCAAAAGGATGTAGCAGGCAAAAGTTCAGAGCTTATCTCTCTCCTCTCTATGCCAGCGCTGAGGCGCTGACATCGAGTATGTCTAGTCTACGAAGAGAAGGACCAGGAGAGACATGATATCAGCCTTCCAATATTAGGGCTTCCACAAAGAAGAGGCAGATCAAGCTAATCTCCAAACTCAAGGCCTGGAAGCTGGATCTGGCCTATGGGGCCACCCTGGAAACAGTGAAGGACCTGGTGCGTAGGGTTGCCAGGTGTCCACTATTTGAGTGGACAGTCCGCTTTTTTCACATTATGTTCACTATTTTTTTTTCACAAAATAGTGGACCTTTTTTTTTATTCAAAAGCTTTATGATGAAATGGCACGTAATCTAAAGCTGTACAGTCTAAGAGAATAAGGATAGGAGAATCGCGTTTTGTCTTTTTTTTCATAAGTTAGAATGAGACAAAGATCGAATATCCATTGAACTCGATTCTCCGAAAAAATGAATGATGAGATCAAATGCAAACGTTGAACGAATTTTCAGCATCATGGGAAATTTGTGGACTGACGAACGTAACCGACTGCTTGTACCATCGGTTCGAAGTGAACTTTGTATATTTTTTAATATTTCTCAACGTTGTACTGAAATTAAAGAATTATTCCTTAAACACAAAGAATTTGATCAAAGCTGCGCAGTCAAATAAAAAATACACACGACAGCAAAGTAAAATGTAATTCAATACTTTACATATTATTATAATATATTTGATGTTTTGAATTTTAAGTAAAGTTTTGAAGTGATTATTTTAATACGTGTTAAAATGTTTGTGAGAAAATATATAATTTAATTGTAATTTTTTTAAAAAAATTTTACTACTTAACTCCCCCCGCCCGCTATTCCGCTATTTTTTGGAAGCAGACCTGGCAACCCTACTGGTGCGCCAGCCACCTAGTCTTCATGCACGCGTATGCGCCCAAAAGGAAGATGATTTACCAGTTTCTGTGCACGTATGTACACTGGCCAGATGGTCTTCGCCTGTGCATGAACACTAAAAACCGGAAGACCAGGTGGCCAGGCGCATGCCAGAAACCAGAAGATCATCTTCCTGGTGCGCATATATGCACTGGGTGGCTACTTTTTTGGTTTCTGGCGCTCCCGTGTGCGTGAAGACCAGGCATCTGGCGCGGAAGAGCAACAGGCAACGGAATCTCGAAGCGACGGAACTTCCGGAACCTGGAAGAGCAACGGGCAACGGCTTGCGTGCCACAAGAGATAGCTCTGTATGTCATTTCCAGCACGCGTGTCTTAGGTTCGCCATCACAAGTATAGGAACTGCTGCTTAAGCAGGGGATTGGACTAACGACTTCCAAGCTCCCTCCCAACTCTATTATTCTGTTTTCTGTATTGTCATGTCTAAGGCAGGACCGAATTCACCATTTGCTGGTGGATGGCCCAAAAAACTCACCCAGTTGACTTTTTTTTTTTGCCTAAGATGTGACTAGAATTCCCTGTTTCCTGGTGAA